>JANHFM010007239.1:8042-21101 GCA_032468115.1 Grayia smithii
CTGGAGCCCACCGGAAGGAGGAGGAGGATATCTAATTCATTAACCCAGTCTCCAGCCAATCATGAGAGGATATAACCCACTGCTAGGACTCTCGAGCAGCACGTAGGAGAATAATGATTAATTTTCAAAATATTAAACATTAGTAATTTAGTAGGGGATAACAAATACATGGAGCCAAGAAATGTTATTTATGTTAAAATGAATTAATGGAAAAATAATAAAGAATTATAAAGATGGAATGTTGAAGTTGGAAGATCAGGATTATTCATACTTATTTGTATTTTAGCACTGTTTAAAAAAGATTTGATGCAGTCAATACACTGTCCACAAAACATGTATGGTGTTTATATTAAAAAATAAAAAAAAATATAAACAAGAAAGAAAAAGATATACTTAAATTTACTTCCTCTCAGTTATGACAGTAATTTACCTTTATTTTCCAAAACAGTGAAAGGGACTTCATCCCCTTCCTAGTGGAAGGGAAAAGCAGCCGCCACAATCATTCTGCTAAATGGCAGAGCAGTAACTGTTGCTTTCAGTGTTGCTATGCCATGTTTCATCTGCTTTCTCTGATAAGTAGGAGTGTTTATTTCAGGATAAGAAAGGCTCGACTGATAATGGTCAGGATAAAGATGACACTCAATTCAAGGCAAGGCAAAGAGTCTCTAATCCAATTTCAGACTGCTTAAAAAGAATCTGCAAATGCTCAAACCTAGTCAGGGCAATACTGCGTATGTATACTGGTTTCTATTATTTTAATACATTCGGTTATAATAACCTACAAAGGTTTGTGGAAACTTGTATTATATGGACCCTTTCCTTCCCTCCAGCCCTCAAAGGTTTCCTTGATACTGTTTACTAATTCCTCTATTTTACTTTATTTCATTTTGTTTCTCAAAATCACCCTGAACATTTTGACCAAGAAGTCAAAGCATGTTTTCAGTAGTAAGTGCTGTTGTTATCTCAATGGTTATCTAAAACGATACACTTCCTAATGTTCTAAACAGGCTATGACATAACTGATAAATCAATTATATAAGGCATTCCTATAATATCCATACTGAGATAAACTGTTTTTTTTATGCCTCTATATTCTTACCACAACATTAATAACTAATCTGATCCAATGACAAAAGTATCAGAGGTACAAAATTTTTGCATTAGAATTCACACTGTAAATGTTGCTTATTTTGATAATGCAATGTCTATAAGAAAACAACCAATCTTAGGGAGCACCAAGGACCTCACAATTCACATTGCTGCATCACAGTTGTGAGCTCTGCTTCACAAATCCCCAGAAGAACGGAATCAACCTAAGCCAGAGATGTTGTATACATCATTCTAAGAAAACACTTTTTATAATTTGCAAAATTTAAAAAAACCCTGCTTACACATGTCTAGAAGAGACAATAATATATTGTTATTAACTGTGCAGCTAAAGACAGGGCAGTGATATAGTACATTTTCCAGAAAATCTACAGCTATATTTCTTAATGATTTGCCAAATTACAAGAATAAATTGGTTTTGGGGCCTCGTGTTGAACAGAATGTAAATAAGACAGTTATTTTAAGTCATATTTTCAATTGGCCCTGATTCACTAAAGGAGCCAATTCAGAATAAAGTTATGCTTTCATAACATTAGAACACTGATTTTCAGTATAGTTGTATGACATGTGGCATAACAAACTAAATTACTCAGTGCTGATAATAAATATCAAAATGACATTTCATATTTAACTCATGCAAACATGTTAAAACTACTTTGACTTGCAGAGACTGATCCAAAGTGCTTTTCCCCCCCCCAATTTACTGAAAAGTCAATATATACAGCTCTTGCACAATGCAAGGATTGACCTACATAATCAGGACTTTTAACCCAAGGGATGAAAAAATGTTGGTCACCATTTGTATATACACTGATTTTAAGAATTTTTTTTGATATTGGAAACCTTCATGTCCTTGCACAAGTTTAAAAACTATGCTAAAAATATTCCAAAAGCAGTCAAAGGTAACAGTAAAAATGAAAACATATCTGTGTATTGCAAAAAGTCTCAGCATGCAGCAAATATTTAAATTAATTTTGCAACTATAAATTCATATGTTAAGGATTAAATCATTAGTATACAGTTAATATATAGTAACACTAACTATATAAAAAAGTTCTCCCAGGGCTAGCCATACCTCTGTTCTGTAGTACAGATTTTTCAGCTGGATCAAGTTGCAATTATCTTTAAAAGAGTTATGACTCCCACACAAAAATACTTAATTGGCCAAATAGCATATGATGAATTATAATGTCTATTAAATAGATCAGATGGAAAAGGATAAACTATTGGCTCAATATCAATTTACTGAAAAATTTGAAAAAGCATTCTAAAATTCTCTCCTTTTTTCTTTTTCCCAATCCTCAAACCCAATCTTAATTGCTGTGATAAAAATAGTTGTATATTATGTTTTGGTATCTGCAACTATTATTTATTTCTACTCCGATCAGTTTTTTCTTCAAAAACTACCGTATTTTTTGGACTATAAGATGCACCAGAGTATAAGACGCACCTTAGTTTTTGGGGAGGAAAATAAGAAAAAAGCTGATTGGGGATGGATTGGCCTTCTGGAATAACCCCAAACAGCTGTTCTCAGAGGTGAACTTTAGCAATAGGTTCGTTGGTTGTGAGCTCTGTGCCTTGCTTTTTTTCTAGCCTCTGAAACAGGGGTGGGTTCTACCCATCTTCACTACCGGTTCTCTTCGTGTGCTTCGCTCACGCGCACGCGTAAACCGCGCGACTATGCATGCGCAGACTTTTTCCCCCCCAAAATCACGGAAAAAGCACTCTGCACATGCGCAGAACACTAATTTCAGCGATTTTGGAAAAAGTTTGGACGTGCGGGTGGGCCCGGGTCACAGCGTCACCGCTACCTACTCGCGCGAACTGGACCGAACCGGGGGCAACCCACCACTGCTCTGAAACCTCCATTTCAGAGGCTTTTTCCAGCCTCTCAAGCAGAGGTTTCAGAGGCTGGGCTGGGCTACATTCGGACTATAAGATGCACCCAGATTTTCAGCCTCTTTGGAACACTGGTCTTACCTGAGACGTTCCTTTTCTGTGGATAGTGGGAGGGTCCAAGAAAGGACATCATTGAACCCATTCTTGGACCCTCCCACTATCACACTGGAGAAAGGTGCTTCTTATATCCTGAAAAATACAGTACATTCTAAGTGAGCAGAATCAAATTGTAAGCTTGAGAAAGAGAATCTTATTTGTTGCTGACCTAGAATTCCAATAGGTCATACTGAAAATATAAGTACAAATTTATGCAAATGCATATTAGCACTCAGTTGCTCTCTCTTCATTTTTACCAAAGGAACATTTGGGGAAATGCAATTGAAAATTACAAAAAAGGAAACTGCTTTTATTTTTATGCTTTTTAAATTTCAATATGATCTTCCTAAAAAATGTTTAAATGAAAATTTTAGTATTTTTAAGAAAAATGCCATGAAGAAAATAATTGGAGAAAGAAACAAATAGGGAAGAATTTGATCTCTGGCTCATTTATTATTGAATTATGCTCTCTTGAAAAGAATTTCTGAAGTAAGAATTGAAATTGGATGGGTTTCTGGACTGAAGAGCAAATAAAGATAGCTTTACCCATCCTTAACTATAAAAATCTGGCTTAGTCTTCAAACAAAGAGAATATTACTGTTGGCTCCAGGTGTTTCTCTGCTAACACCTAAAATTATCAAATCAAATGCCACAGAATAAATCTTCAACTTTGCCCAAAGCAGAAGCCATCAGCAGAAGATAATACGCTTTGATGCAGTATATACCGATTCAAAAATTGCTAGATTAAAACTGAAATATGTATCAATGTAATACTCCCACAGCAAAATACTTTTAGCCTTTGATTTTTGAAATAAACTTTATAACAAGAAGACAACCTCCCCCTCCCCAATGTATCTGAAAGCATTTTCTTTCAAATATTGGAAGTAAAAAAAAAGGCTTTTGAAGAAATTGATTGCTATTATTTTTAATTCTAGAACTAATAAACCTTTATAAATATAAGCAGTATAGTTGAAGGATTGTTTAAACAATCATATATTCATAAAAAACTTTTAAAACTCTTAAAAAAATAGTAAATTGCAAATAATTGCTTAGAAGAATTCTTAATCTGAATAAATGAAATTCAGACTATAAATACCTATTGTATAGTTACTTTTGTTTGTTGCTAAGCAAACAAAATAGGAGAAGCAGCAGACTACAACAGATCTGTTTCCAGCACCAGGAAAATAAAGATCTCCATTTCAGGATGATCCGTCTTACACCCTGCACTAGAATGCAGGTAAAGGTTTCTGTCGTCATTATTTTATGGAAATTCAGGATCAAATTTTCCACCAATACAAACAGTAAAAAATTCAAAATGTGCCAGTTTTAATGCTTAGATATTTTTAGCTTGCTATATCTGTGGGAATATCAGTTTGAAATCAACCACAACTGAATCAAATACAAATTATAACCGGAGAAAGGTTTTAAACAATTTGCTGTTGAATGCTGTTTTTTTTAACATTATAAAGAGATACTTTATTCAAGGCCATGTGTATGGCAAACACCTCTTTCATATTCTTTGCACAGCCTAAAATTTATATAGATATAATGAAGCTTCCATTGCTGTTTTAAAGGTTCCTAGAAATAAACCAGTGTGATTCTGGTACCTTGAATGTAGGAATGAACATGATGTACTTTCCAGCTGGTCTCTAGATTAGAGATCCTGTCTTGCTTAAAATACTATAACCATGTTTAAGCTTTCATTACAAAATTATTAGTCCTATAAAACCTATTAATGTAAATGTAACTATGTCACTATATTGTGATAATGACATTGTTTGATGTAGTGTATAAAATAAAAAGAATCACTATTTTTCAACGATTAAAAATGTAATAGAGGCATCTAGCAAAACTACAAAAGCACTTTCTAGAATACTGCCAAGCTAACAATGAAAAATCATAGGAAATTTTATAATATACTGAATTACAGCACTTAAACTATTGTCAATACTATGGGATTTACAATGACATTTATCATTGTCCTACCTGTTACGGAGAAGAGCGAACAAGGCTTGATACTTGTTATACCGGGAGGAAAAAAACACCACTGTATACAATGGCATTGCCTAATGTTTTAATATGGTTAAGTTTATATGATGTGGTACAGAAAGACACATTTTTTCCCAATGGAAGGAGAATCCAATACTGATAATGGCTGAAACCTAAATTTGAAAGGCTGGACTCACACAGAAAGGGAAGACATTATTTCAATTATTCTCCTGAAGTTGCATTTTAATTTCCTTCTAGTTTTCAGAGCCTTGTCCATATTTTTTTGCATATCTAGTATATTCAGGCACCAAGTTTGTGTCAGCCTCCCATACAGGAAACATTACAAGATGAATATTATAAGGTTACATCAGGGGTGAAATCCACATTTTTTTACTACCGGTTCTGTGGGCGTGGCTTGATGGGCATGGTGTGGCTTGGTGGGCATGGCAGGGGAAGGATACTGCAAAATCTCCATTCCCATCCCACTCCAGGGAAAGGGTATTGCAAAATCTCTATTCCTACCCCACTCTGGGGCCAGTCAGAGGTAGTATTTGCCGGTTCTCCAAACTACTCAAAATTTCTGCTACCGGTTTTCCAGAACCTGTCAGAACCTGCTGGATTTCCCCCCTGGGTTACATTAACACAATCTAATAAGTCTGAAAGTACAACATCTCCCACTGGCTTTTTTTACTGCCTGATAACTTAGGGTAGAACTTTCTTCCTTTTCCGATTACTGACCTGCAGGCTCCTACCCTTTATATCTGAGAGGGCGAGGAGGTGAGGTTCTCAGAGTGGACCCAGGGCCAGGGAAGCTACAAGTCTGGGGATTCTTGGCCCTTGACTTTGGGCATCCAGTTTCCGAGGGAAAGGGAGGTAGTTTTTTTTTTAATCCTATAGTTGTCTTGTAGGATGAGCTGCCTGACATAAAGGAGTTGTCAAATATAGAGGAAAGCAGCACAGGTGCACTTTCATTTTTACTTCTATTGCCCAGTTCTCCTGAGAACCTGGAGGGAGAAAGTGACTTTAAAGAGGAGGGTGATATGAGAGACAGTGCCCATGGAAGGGCAGTTGGTATGGAAGACAGTGAAGCTGCAGTTTCCCAAGAAGGAGAAAGCATATTCCTGAAAAGAGGAAAAGTCAACAGGCAACACAGCCCAAGGCTGGATAGAAGACAGAGGAAGAGAATAAGGGTAGCTACTCCCTAGAATCAGAACCCAGGCTATAACCGTTAGGGTGAGAGTTGTAAGGCTTTTGGTTGGCAAGACTGTGTTTTGTATTGTATTGTATTTAAGCAATTAAAGAACCTAACTCTGAATGAATTGCTCTACGTCATAATATCAAAACAGCATCTCTTTCCCATATCTTCGATTTTCATGTTCCATTACAATTTGGAGCTGAAGAAACCTGTTTCCTGATTTTGGGAGAGAAAACATGATCTTTGCAAAGTGGCTTTGCAAAACACAAATTATGAAATACTTCAGGCAAAGCAAAAATATTTTTTTGCTTTGGGGATCAAATCTTTATATAGGGTACAGAAATAAATGATACAGAAGTGAGTATACCCCCTCACGTTTTGTAAATATTTAAGTATATCTTTTCATGTGTCTGAAGAAATGACACTTGGCTACAATGTAAAGTAGTGAGTGTACAGCTTCTATAACAGTGTAAGCATGCTTTCCCCTCAAAATAACACAACACAAAGCCATTAATGTCTAAACTGCTGGCAACAAGAGTAGACCCCTAAGTGATAATGTCCAAATGGGGCCCACAGTGTCAATATTTTGTTTGGCCACCATTATTCAGCACTTCCTTAACCCTCTTGGGCATAGAGTTCACCAGAGCTTCACAGGTTGTCACTGGAGTCCTCTTCAACTCCTCCATGACGACATCATGGAGCTGATGGATGTTAGAGACCTTGTGCACCTCCACCTTCTGTTTCAGGATGCCCCACAGATGTTCAAGAGGATTGAGGTCTGGAGACATGTTTGGCCAGTCCATCACCTTTACCCTCAGCTTCTTTAGCAAGGCAGTGGTCGTTTTGGAGGTGTGTTTCAGGCCATTATCATGTTGGAATACTGCCCTGCGGCCCAGTCTCTGAAGGGAGGGGATCATGCTTCACAGCATATGTTGGCATTCATGGTTCCCTCAATGAACTGTAGCTCCCCAATGCCGGCAGCACTCATGCAGCCCCACCACCACGCTTGACTGTAGGCAAGACACACTTGTCTTTGTACTCATCTGATTGCTGCCATACACGCTTGACATCATCTGAACCAAATAAGTTTATCTTGGTCTCATTGGACCACAGGACATGATTCCAGGAATTCATGTCCTAAGTCTGTCAGGCTTAGGGATGCTGGGGACCTAACAAAGTCTGCTTGTCTGCAGTAAAATGTTTGCGGGCTTTCTTGTGCATCCTCTTTAGAACAACTTCCTTCTGGGACAACAGAATACCAATTTGATACAGCATGAGGCATATGGTCTGAGCACTGACAGGCTGACCCCCCACTCCTTCAACCTCTGCAGCAATGCTGGCAGCACTTATACATCTATTTCCCAAAGCGAACCTCTGGATATGCCATTGCAACTGTCAGGAATGGAATCTGGCCCATGGGACGATGTTGATGCAGGAAATCATCTTTCCCAGGAGCTGGGAAAGATGAATCACCTAGGCCGATCTTTGGGAAGACAGAGAGACCACCAGCTGCTGAAGACTGCATTGGCGGTACGGAGATAGGAACACCTGCCCGTTGATGGAATCTATCACAGACCCCAGATGTAAAAGACGGGTGGTGGGAATCAGATGACTCTTCAGCCGGTTGATGGAAAAGCCAAGCAGAGACAGCTCCTGGATGACAAGATTGAGGTCGTTGACCGCCTGAGTTGGTGATGAAGACAGAATAAGGACATCGTCCAGATAACAAAGTAATCTCATGGGGACTCGATGAAGAGAGGCTGCTACGACTGCCAAAATCTTTGTGAATGTCCTTGGAGCCGACGAGAGACCGAATGGCATGGCGCAGGTCATAGGTGAACCACAGAAATCTTCAATGAGCTGGCCGAATCCAGATATGCAGGTACGCTTTTTGGAAATCTACAGATGTCATCCAGTCGCCGGGTCTTATAGATGCCAGAATCGATTTTAGAGACTGCATTTTGAATTTGTGGTAGATCACAAATTGGTTCAATAGTTTCAGATCTAGCATCCCCCTCCAACCTCCGGAACTCTTGGGCACCAGAAACAAAGTCCAAGCTCTCCCTCTTCCTCATCAAAGGATGAACCCTCTCTACCAGGGGAAGACATATAGCGCTGAGTCACGCCCGGTGTTCCCACTGCTCCAGATGTGACTGGGCAGAAGTAGATGGCTGAGCGATATTGGGGGCCTGTTGAGAATAACTCCCCGCTAGCTGGGAGCACCCTGACAGATATTTGGACAAGACCTCAGTAATGACTGACCAAAGGTCAAGAGGAACAGAAGAAACTTGGTGCTCTGTGGTGTGGAGCCCCGCCGCTGTGGGGGTAAATGTCGCCTCTGGCACAGCTCTCCTGGGAACCTCAAGGTGGGGAGACCCCTGCAGGGTGGTAGGCCCTACTTTCCCCTGAGTCAGGTAATCAAGAGGTTGGGACAAGGACCCTTCTACCTGCCATGTTCCCCCTTCCGGCTCCAAAGGCAACTGAGGGGGAATCAAGGGCAAGGGTGGTAGTGCTGCCTGAGTAGTGCTAGGGGCCAAAGGCGTTTCAGCTGCCAAGGAACGATGTTGCACCCTGGCAAACTGTTTTTCAAGTGCCTTGTGGCGACGCTTCGCCTCCCTGTCTTCTGTGGACCTTCGCCTAGCTCTTGAGGCTAAGGGTGGCCTAACCTTAGCCCTGGATCTGCCGGTGGATGCTGAGGAGGTATGTGGCTCCTCTGCAACTGGCTTGGAAGGTGGCTCAGGGCTGTCAATGTGCTCCAAATCAGAAGACAGATCAGACTCTGCCATTATGCTGCCAGCAATATGAACAGTAAGACTGCTGCAATAGATGTATATGCTGATTACAGGGATCAGGCCTGGCGACCAATGGAAATGGAGCAATGCAGGCTCAAGTGAGAGTGAGGCTTACAGCACAGGTCAAGCAGATGCCAGTTTACTGGCTCACAGCACCAGTCAACCTTAGAAAAATCAATGTTGACTATTCAAACTGGTACAAAGACTAAAAAATGACAGAAGGCAGGCTCAATTGTCAATGAGGCTTACTGCATAAACACCTGTCAGAGTAAGGTGTTTTTTTTAATTTTATCCGGCTGAAATTGAATATAATTACCACCCTCTGACAGTCAGTGAGGCTGCAATTCTTTCCTCAGAAAAAAAGGGGATCCTGGAAGGGCTTCCTGAGAGACCATTGAAAAGCGCGGCAAACTCAGAGACAGAGAAAATGCCGCGAGCTAGAAAACCTCCAACGCTCCCAGCGCCTCCGCTGACAATGGCTCTCAATTGACAAATTCCTCAGTGGCCGAAAAAAACAAAAAGCAGCCTGCAGCCCTCAGAGCTTGCCTCGACTATCGGGCAGAGGCTCCAGAATCGCCTTCATCGACAAAGCACAGAGCTTGATATGCTGCAGCGAGCAGAGGCTCTGGCGGCCACGAAACAGCTGATTTTAATTAAGCAGAGTTTTGAGGAGGAGGCGGCTATGCTGGCAAGGCTGGGGAAACCAACGCACACGCCGGCGGCAATAGAGGGCTGGGTAAAGTGCTGAGGGAGCCGCAATCGCAAGAAAGCAAAGGAATCTACAAATCTAAAAATTGTATCACACAAGAGAAATAAACACTCGTCTCCTCCACTCAACTGAAACGAACTGACATTCAGAGTGCAGAGGAGGTATGGTTAAAGGTTTTAAACTGCAGTCAGTCTCCAGCTATGCTGAGGAAAACATCCCATCCAAGGAGTATCCAGGAAGCGTGCTGGAGAATTACATCGTTTCCTGAACTTTAAAAGGAGATATGGATGCCATACTAAATTCTAGTGCTACCTTTATTAAAAAGCTAATAATGCATATAAGTCTAGGTATTGATAGTCCTTGACTTGCAATCATTTGTTTAGTGACCATTAGAAGTTGCAATGCAGTATCCCATGGTCATGTGATCAAAATTCAGATGCTTGGCAACTGGGTCATACTTAAAGACAAGTTTGTGTCCTGGGATCATGTGATTTCCTTTAGCAGCTTTCTGACAAGCAAAGTTAATGGACAAACCAGATTGTCTGGTTTAACAACTGTGTTACTAATATTACAACTGCAGTGATTTATTTAAGAATTGTGGCAAGAAAAGTCATAAAATGGGGAAAAATTCACTGAAAGGGCGTTGGTCTTACCTGATATGCCTTTCTCACGGTGATCAATGGGAGAGTCCAGGATGGGTTGCTCTAGAGGCCGCAGTACTTCTTGGGACCACTCTGAAATGATCTGCAAGAAGCTAACATTCTCAAGGTTTTCAAACTGCTCCTGCCCTACAGGGAATCTGTAAAAAAATATACACTATTTTCTCCTCAGAAACTCTGGGAGCTGAAATGAGCTTCCTACAGAGCTGAGACTGAGTTAAAAAAACTGAGGAATGTCCTCAGAATTTCAACTCAGTCAATAGAACTACGAGACTGGAGCAACCGCTCCTGGACTCTCCCGTTGATACTATGGAGACAACTGTTTCACTTAGCAACAGAAATTTTTAGCTCACTTGTGGTGTTAAGTTGAGGTCTACTTGTATCAGAAAGAGCCAATCTACTTCTTGGCTCCTTGTTCTAGCCACAACTGTTAGCCCCACGTCTTCAGTCTGCCATTTGTTTCCCAATAGTTCAATAGAACAGTTATTTTTTAAAATATTCTAGCAAATAAAATATTCTCACTTATTTTCTGTAGAAAATAAAGAAAATAACATTTTTTTCAAAATTCTAAAATTGGAAAAATTTTAAAATTTAAACTAGAAAAAAAGTTTGGTCTAGTGATTAAGATGTTGGCCTAGAAACCAGGAGCCTGGAGTTCTAGTCCCACTTTAGGCATAAAGGTTGGCTGACTCTGGGCCAATCACTCTCTCTCAGCCAAATCCATCTCCCAAGGCTGCTGTTGTGTGGAAAATAGGAAAAGGAAGGAGTATTAGATATATTCGCCACCTTGAGTTATATAATAATAAAAAGTAAAAGTAAATAAAAAGTAAATAATAAAAAATAAAAAATAATAAAAAGAAATAAACTGATAGTTTTTTAATGCTACAAAAAACAAAGCATCTAAGAACAGATACAATTCTGCCATATGAACTAGACATTAAGGCTGTATCTATGTGTTCAGGAGTTTATTTAAACGTTACGGCTGTGTAAAAGGTAGAAATTCAGCAACAAAACATTCAATTCTCAAATTAGTTCTATTCAATATGAAAATTGCATTGAAACAATAAAAAAAATGAAATGTTATGACAGTGGAATCTTAGCAATTATATTTGTGAAATATCTGTTTAGGTATCTGGCAAAAATGTCAAAACTCATATACCAGTAATTACCACCATAATTAGTGCAGGTAATAGAGATCCTGTAATCACTTCTCACAGATTAACATAGTTACATTAAGCTTCAGCAGATTTTGATTGCAATCATTTTGGCAAAGACTTAACAAATAAAATATTTATTTGCAAAAAAGTAGATTATTCATGCATCCCAGGCTTATGTAGCTCTAAAGATCCTGATATTTCTTATGTAATAGTAGTACTGTATATAGTATACAATTGTTTTAATAATTTTATATATTTTTTAAAAAAAAAATAGATACTAAATGCTTGATTTCATCTTAAGTCCCAATGGCTATATCTACTTAGAAAAACTCAAATAGGTATCTTCCTTCTATCTCCTAGTCTAAACACCAGTCTTTGATTATTATTATTGTGCATTATACAAAGCTTCTTTGTATGACTGTTTCCACCCAGACTCCCTGCCCAACTGTCACTGTTAACTGTCAAGCACAACTCCTACTTGCCACCTTGCTCTTCCCCCACAACATTTCCTTCTCCAGACCCACTTATCAACACTTCAAGGCAGAGCTGGAAGAAAATGCAAAAGCTCCCTTGACCCTTAACTTTGGACATCACATTTAAAATGATATTTCATCACAACATCCATACAACTAAATAGTTGAAACAATCCTATATTGCCAAATGTGCCACTGTCAACTTCAGTTATACACAATCCAGGCAGTAAATGCCCCTCTAATTTTGTCACTGTTTCCAAAGAACCAAACATTCAAGACAAGTCCCTTAAATACCGTAAGTACAATGATTTTGTGATCCTAGGAAGGAAATTTCAGCTGAACGAAGGTTAGTATTTAATCTGTAAAAAAAAGATAAGAAAAGAAGATAAGAAAGTAATAAAGAAACATAAAAATGGTAATAAAGAAAGGTAATATAGGAAAGGCAATAAAGGAAAGTTTACAAATTCTATTAATCTACAAACAAGAAAAATATGGAATGGAAACACATACATATACAACAAGGAACTGAACCTTCAGTGATATAAAGCTTAACACCTGGCCCAGAACGTTTTCTTTTGCCACACTGCAAAAAAACTTTCCAAGTCCACGTAATGTTACACTTCTAAAATTCTATGAACCACAGTGTGACATAGAAAATCTTAGTCCTCCACTTAAGCCTGGTACAAGCAAAAATGTTCTTAAATAATTAACTCATCACACAAATGCAAAACAACTACAAGGATCACTCTTTACTCTTCTCTCTATTCCCTGTCTAATGAAGACTAAGAGGCGGGTAATTTAGAATAGAATAGAATTCTTTTTGGGCCAAGTGTGATTGGACACACAAGGAATTTGTCGGTGCATACTCTCTTGGTGTACATAAAAGAAAAGATACATTCGTCATGCATCATAAGGTACAACACTTAATGATAGTCATAGGGAACCAATAAGCAATCGAATCATATTAGGAAACAGTCAATATA
>JANHFM010007240.1:19935-31558 GCA_032468115.1 Grayia smithii
ATTGGGGGTATTCCAGGAGGCAGATCCACCCCCAGTCAGCTTTTTTCTTATTTTCCTCCCCAAAAACTAAGGTGTGTTTTATATTCCGGTGCGTTTTATACTCCGAAAAATACGGTAATTTGAAATGATGGCAATATAGGAAAGGGAGTAAGAGAACTGAGCAAACGGAATGAATAGGAATGACAGATATCAATTAGGCTTACTTCCAGATGTAGAGTCCAGCTAGTATTAGTATTAGTATAGAACTATTAAAGTAGCATAGATGACATTTTGTTGGAAAATATCAATATGTTGGTAAAAGTTTGAGCACATGCTTCTTGTTATTGCCTTTCCGGTACATGATATTGGTTATCTCAATATTAGCAGTGTTTAGCTGAATATGATAGCAATAACACATCTGGAAAGGACCACCTTAGGAAAGGTCACTATAGAACATTGTAATGACATTCAAATGTATTGAAGGGTTGGAAGGAAGAAATCTAATATAATTAGAGTAAATAACCATGATTCTTACCAAAGTCATCATCATGTCAACTGGACTAACTTTGTTTGGGTTCATTTTACATAACAATTTCTTGACTTGCTCAAAAGTAAGTCTTTGTGATGGATTGCCTTTTCTACATTTTCTGATGAGCTGTCAAAAAAATGAAAGAATGTAATATAGTAATTCAGTCATTCCAGTTCAAGATACCTGCCTCTTGATCTTTTCTTTCTATCATTCATCAGGTGTCATCCAATTAAGAATGTTGACAAATCCCAGTTTAATTCAACTTCAGATATAATCTATGTGCAATTCAGCCATACTTTCCTCAGTTTTAAACACTTCCTGGCTTCTTTACCTGCTTATAGCATCCTTTGCATAAAGCTGAATTTATCTCTCTCTCTCTCTCTCTTTTTTTTAGAAAAATGTTATGCAGCCCAATCAATCAACTCTGAGTTGCTAACAATCAAATTATAAAACAAACTATAAAGAAAAGGCAACCCTCACAACTCTGAATAACAATAACTAAAACATCTACTTAAATCTAATACCCACTCAGAAAGGAGAGTCTTCATAGCTAAAGCCAAGAGTCCAGCTTTAGATCTCTTCAGACAAACTAGACCCCTGAAAATAAATAGGAACTTCCATTTAGCTCATCATTTCCCTCTCACTTACGGTAAATAAAATTTTGGCAAATTGGGATTGTGATTAGATTGCGGAGGGGGGATTTAACCTTTCTCCTAGCAACAGACTCAATGATTCCTCTCCTCAAAATCTGTTATGAACCCTGGATTTGATGCTACGATTGGCCAATGCTAGGAGGATATGTGAAGACCAACCTCCTCCCTGGACAATCTGTTTTGATTGGTCACATCAAAATTGTTGTTCAATAAATACAGACACCTGAAATGTATTTCCTTTTATGTCTCATTTCATTCAAAGAACTGTGATGATGGTGATGGTGATGATGACTACGACACCATAGAGAGCATGGATAATGGGTTTTAGCATTTGTTTGCCTATATATTTAGTAAGTTATTTAATACATGTTGAGGACTTTTATAGGAGAAAAATGGTCCATTCTTCAGCACCTGGTGTTACTTTGGCTTTAATTCCTAAGAAATACTTCAGAATAGGCAGGGGAATGAATACAGCAGCTATTTGTATCTTATTAAAGTAGGTGCTGCAGCTATGCAATGCAATGGGTCATTGACAAGTGCTGCATTCACAGTTTCAAGTACTCCAAAGCGTACCTTTCGGAAACACATTCAAACTACTGCACAGTCCTCTTGTATATGCACGTCACACGGGTGACTGTGATTGGTGGGCTAATTATAAAATATGCATGATGGTACAACAACCCTGACCTGCATACTGACATCCGGCAGGGGAAATACAATTGTAAAAGGATGGGATTCGCATCATGGCATCATAATTCTCCACCCAGAGTCACTTGCTGAGATGACCGGCCATAAAAATTGAACAAATAAATTCAAATACTGTAACTATTTTGACAAACACTCACTTTGATGGGAATGCCTATGATTGGTCTTGTTCCTTTTTATATATCACAGAATTCATCTGAATTATTTTAAACTTCAGTTTTGAAACCAAGACAAATCAGAAATAAACCAGATTGTATCTTATTGCTAATGTTATACTATGTATTGAAAACAGTCCGAGAATTTGGGTTACTTGTTTCAGCATAATCTAATCAGGAATTAGCCTATGGTTACATTAGTAAATTATTTTGGGGCAAGAAATAACCATATACCAATGCCTATTTTTTAAAATTCATTTGGCTTTTCAAATAACATCTTCTAATACAGGGGTCGGCAACCCGCGGCTCTGGAGCCACATGTGACTCTTTCCTCCCTCTGCTGGGGCTCCCTGTCACCGGTCGGCTCCACAATTGACAGGGCTTTTGGTTAGGACAGGTAGAGTAAAAAGGACACTGTGCTAGGAGGACACTCTATGCTGGGGGAACCGGACTTCTGGTTGGCTCCAGAATTGAACAGTACCTTTGTGGCTCTTTTAGTGTTTAAGGTTGCGGATCCCTGTTCTAATATGAATGAAAATAAACTTTTGACTACTGTTTTTGCTAGCTATTCTGAGTGAAATGAATGAGGTGACAAGGAACTCCTGCTAGTGTTTTTTTTAAATACTTCATATCCTCAGTTACTGAATGTTTTGAAAATTGGAGAAGTGATTCTGGGAACAAAATGTTTAACTCTTCCATGCTATTTCTCTGATCTATATAGTATATATCTCTTTGTATGTGTGTGTGTGTTTACAAACACACATATGCACATGCACACATTCTGGGAGATGCTCTTAATTCTTTTGGAAAAAAAATACATTCTGTAGATCCATTACTGTATGGCTGAAATATCAGAGCAGTTGCTTCTAGGGTAATTAAACAAGAAAAGAGAATGAAATTAAAGCATGGCACAGTAATTCTTCAATGATGAGCAAACATTTGATTTCTTTTTTTTAAAAAAAAAATAGATCCATCCTATAGACATATTTTTTGGCTCGCTGACAGCTATCTTTTAAATGGAAAAGCCAAAGCTCCATAATTATTAAATATGATTGCAGGACTGACAGATTATAACCAACAGAAGTCTTAAACCTCCAAGGACTACAAATTAACTGCATCATTTGCTGCCTTCTGTTTCTGTGAGACAAGCTGAAATATCAGTTTGTGACAATAATACAATTTTTTTTAAAAAAATATATTAATGCCATTCACTGTTCCATGGCATTTAAATGAGAAATTGCAAGGACAACATTCATTGGTTTGCGTTTTTAATAAAACTAAAACATTTCATTTCTTCAAAAGGGAATATGCACTGGAATCATTAAAGTTGTTAGCTTTTATAGATCAAACTGTGTGCTTCATTTTGTGCTTAACAGCAACTTGACTTGCAGATACTGTTAAGTATAGAGGAGTATCAATATCATGAAATAATAATACTCATACTAAGGCATAAATAGCAGGCCCACACAGTGATTTTTAGGGATATAAATTACAAAGTTACAGTAATTAACTCATAACGAAGACAGGATGTTTTAAATGTTTTAAATGTTTTAAATTTAAATTTACCTCTATATATTCTGTGGCACATGGACAAGCATTTTCAGATTTTTCAGATATTAGTTCTGCCAAAGGGAGGCACAAGGAATATTTTTCTGAATGTGTATCATCCTTCTGCAAAACAGAGACAGTGCTGGTATTTTTTCACACATAGCTATACACATATACTGTAGAAATAGAGAGATTGGGAACATAGATTATTGCATTCCATGTTAAGAGCTGTGGTGGTGCAGTGGTTAGAATGCATTACTGCAGGCTAACTCTGCTCACATTGCCAGGAGTTTGATTCCCTCCATCCTGACCGGCTCAAGGATGATTCAGCCTTCCATCCTTCCGAGGTTAGTAAAATGAGAACCCAGATTGTTGGGGGCAATATTCTGACTCTGTAAACTGCTTAGAGAGGGCTGTAAAGCACTGTGAAGCGGTATACAAGTCTAAGTGCTGTTGCTAGTGCTTGTCATGCCCCTGTCAGAATCTGACTCTGACATGGAAGAGGAACAGCTGATGGAGAGCGAGAGAGTGGCTCAGTGGTGGGTTACTCCCGGTTTGGGCTGGTTTGCGCGAATAGGTAGCGGTGATGCTGTGACGTCACCGAACTGGTTCTATGCGACTGGGAGCTGGCCCCGCGCGCCCGTACTTACCGGTGTCTGCACGAAGTGCGCTCACGCACATGCGCAGAATGCTTTTTGGGAGTTTTTTTCACCAAAAAAAGCTTCTGCGCATGCACAGGGGTGCCCGTTTGGCAAGCATTCGCGCAAAGTGTGTATGCGTCAAACACGCACTATGCGCACTCCGATCACACACAAAGCACGTGCACCTTTAGAACCGGTAGTAAAGGTAAGTAGAACCCACCCCTGGAGTGGCTCCATTGACTGTGGAGGAAACTGGGGAAGGGCAAGGTCAGGCTGGGCCGAGCAGGGGAGATGTAGAACAAGGGAGAGAAAGTTCTGATGATGACCAAAACCCACCCCCTCCTCATCCTAGGGCACGCAGGTAAGAACGGAGAAGAGAGCAACGTGGGTTGCGTGGCTTACAAGGGAGGAGAGGACCCCGACTCCCTCCACAAGATACATCTGGTGCTGGAGTTTAAAAGGAGAGGCAAATGGGAGGGGTGGTTGTCAGGAACAAATGCTGAGTGACTGCTGCTTTATTTGAGTTCCTGGCATTCTCCCAACTGGTTTAATTTACTGCCATGCTACTTCAAATCTGGATTTTTTTATCTTGCTTGCCCTGCCAGATTAATTACCTTATCTTGCCCTGTTGGATGTATATTTGGATGCTTTGTCTGCTTACAGGCTTGTGGAAGAGTTTTTCTCTAGATCAGAGAGTAAAGGGACATTGGGAGCAAAGTTTGTAGCTAATAAAGGGACTTGTACTTATTCTCTGGCAGTGTTGCCTTCATGCCACGCCCCAGGTCATCACAGTGCTATTGCATAAATAGAAATCTTCTTAAATAATGAAGGATTTTGCTCTAATTCATTTGGTTTATGTTTACTTCCTGAGTTGTATAAAAAGGCTTAGTTAGCTTTCTTGGAGTCCGCTTTTTCTTTAAATGCAGTCCATTAGTTTCATGCAGAGTGGTGGGTTATGGTCATGTGGAATGAATTACGTCCTCTGCTTATACTGAACTGCCACAGCTAAAGAGAAAGCAGGTATCAGAAATCCAGTGGATATACACATTTACCCAGGGGTGAAATCCAATTTTTTTTACTACTGGTTCTGTGGGCGTGGCGTGGTGGGCGTGGTGTGGCCTGGTGGGCATGGCAGGGGAAGGATACTGCATAATCTCCATTCCCACCCCACTCCAGGGGAAGGATATTGCAAAATCCCCATTCTCACCCCACCCTGGGGCCAGGCAGAGGTGGTATTTGCTGGTTTCCCAAACTATTCAAAATTTCTGCTATCGGTTCTCTAGAACCTGTCAGAACCTGCTGGATTTCAACCCTGCATTTACCCCAAAGACCAGTAGTATCTTCAAGGACACCAGTACCAGCAAGATTAACTTTAATGAAGAACCATATTTTATGGCATTTCTTACCAGTGATGGATCACTTCTTGTTGCTATTTCTAAAAGAATGATAGCATAGCTGTAGGATTGAAGCCAAAACATTATAAGATAAGCAGAAGTTATTAAAAAATTGAAAGAAATCAAACAGACTCTAATCTAGCTCAGACTAATCACAAAGAGTCCTCTGAAAACAATAAAACTTTGAGTTTCCTTGTTTTCAAAGAGACAGTGCCATATAAATAAGATGAGCTGAATACGGTAGCTTTGTCTCTACAATAGATCTCATTAATGAAGCCTTTTCATCACAATGGACTGCTGCTTTGTCTCCTTTAAATATTTAGTTATCTTCCCTCACATAATCATTTCAGCCTATTAATTACCCTTAGTAATTATAAACATATTGCAATTTTTTATGGCATGTAACTAAATACACTGATATTATTTCATAGGATCAATGTAAGAAAATATGCAGAATTACAGATAATTGATTAGAAATATACCATGAGTATGTAGCATCTCAGGTTAGCCAGCAGGAGAATTCAAGTTCTCTGCATAACTTTTCTTTATAGATATACCTAAATGTATTTAAGTTTTGTGCACTACTAAAAAAGGACCCAACAATGTAGGCTTCAGTAAATTAATAATCACATCCAGATGTGTAAATGAATATTTAAAACATGCCAGAGACTCATTCAAATGGTATCCTTTTCAGATAAGGATCAGACCTGGATGTGGAATGGAAATGGCATTGGACATCTTTTGAATGACGTATGGTGTTGGTGGGATGGTGACAAATCCTTGCTTTACTTGACCTCTCAGTGGCTTTTGATATCATCAACCATGGTATCTTTCTAACTTGACTCAGAGGATTGGAGGTGGGGCGTGGGGGGCACTGTGTTGTGCTAGCTTTCCTCTTTTCTTCGGTGGTGATTGGGGAGAAGAGATTCCACACCCATCCCTACTCTGTGGGGTGCTGCAGGGATCAGTATTCTCCCCTCTTCCATTTAAAATCTACATGAGATCACTGGATAAGCTCATACATCATCATGGAATGAAGTCAGTATGCTGATAACACCCAATTGTACATCTCTGCCTCTGGAGAATTAAGC
Source organism: Grayia smithii (assembly GCA_032468115.1). Classification (NCBI taxonomy): domain Eukaryota; kingdom Metazoa; phylum Chordata; class Lepidosauria; order Squamata; family Grayiidae; genus Grayia; species Grayia smithii. Next base: position 26,631 of record JANHFM010007240.1, read on the forward strand.
AATGCTGTGAACATCTTTTCCTAAATCTGAACATTGTGAAGATCTGGGTGGGAAACAACAGGCTTCAACAGGCAAGACTTAATGGCTTTGGGTTTTGAGGCCCTCTGATCCTAGGACTGTACTATCTTTGCTACTGAATGGGGTTGCATTGCCCCAAACAGACCCTGTGTACAAGGTGGGTGTCCTCCTGGACTCGTGACTCCTTCTTGATGAGGTGGCAGTTGTGACTAGAAGGACCTTTGTTGCAATTTCATAATGTGTACCCATTCCTAGATCAAGGAGACCTATTCACAGTCACTCAGGTCCTGATCACTGGTTGGACTACTGAAATGAGTTCCTCATGGGGCTGCAAGCAGTTATGTGAGTCTCTTGCAGAACATGCTTTATATCTCTGCTTCTTAAGCTGCATTGCTCACCAGTTTATTTTCATGTTCAATTTCAATGTGCTGGTGTTGACCTCTAAAGTTCTTCGTGGCATGGAACCAGGTAATTTGAGGGATTGCCTCACCCCAGTTTCACCTGCTCATCCCACCTGCTCATCCCACCAGATGCAGCAGAGAGGCTATGCTCAGGTTTCATTATCTAGGGAGCTACATTTAGTGGGCCCTTCATGGTGGGCCTTCTCTGCAGTGGCACCCACATTATGGAATTTTTTCCCCACTGAAATGAGGTTGGTTTCATGTCTTCTCAGCTTCCCAACATCCTCAAGATCAGGTGATGGGTGAGTTAATAAACTGGCTCCATTATTGTTAACGTTATTGTTAACATTCTTTCATCTACTTCTTACTTTAGCTTATTTTATAGCTTTTGATGATTTAGTGAATAATTATGAGTTTTAGCCATTTCTTGTTTTAACTTGTAAGCCACCCAGTGACATTAGTTTTGTGTAAATTTGATAAACAAATAAAAAATAAATAAAGATACAGAGTACAGAAGGGACATTATCCAAAAACAAAAATATGTTTTCTTGTGTTTAAGCATATCATAAGTTACAATATCTTCTCTAAACTAAACTGTTCACAGCATTTGCCATTATAAGGAATTATTGATGTCAGGTAGCTGGGAAAAAGTATCCCTAGACTATAGTATTGCACTCTTGATATTTGAAAATGTTATCAACATTTTAAAATTGCTGAGGTCTTAAAGTTGCTGAAGTTGAGAACCAATGATCTATGGTATTAAAAGTGTAGCCTACTACAATAAGCACTTCATTCCCTCTATTCCAGAATCTGAACGTATGTTTACTATTTTTTTTTAAATTTTCTATATTTACTGAATCGGTTAAAAACACATAAATGGTACATATATATCAAAATTTTCCTGAAAGATTTATCTTGCAGCAAGTAGAGGCTGTATCAGCTTCTTTTAGGGATTCACTGAAATATAGTTTGACCAAAGGTGCCTAAACATTTGTTACAACATACCTGGTTAAGCAATTGAGGTTTAAAGGATTTGTGGATACAGAGGAGGGATGCATTCAACTGGCCTACCTTGTGCTCCATTGAGGGAATAATTTCACAATCATTTCCTTCATGGTAATCAGGATTATTCCCTCTGGCAAAGATTCCCTCCACGGCTGCCCTGCTGATTCATCTTCTCGGTGATGAAATAGGATCAGGCAAGGCTTAGGTACAGTGGAGCCTTATTTGCAGAGTATGGGGTCTTAAGAAATGCACCAGCATCTTCAAACATTTAGCAAATGCGTGAGGTGCCTAAGAGCTTAGATGGAGCTCAGAGTGTTTGAGAATGGCTTATTGATTGGTCAGCAAATGAAATGGTAAAGGTACTTTTACGATTATTCTTCCACACTAAAACATTCTAAAAATATTGACAATCTGACTTCCAGAGCTCTGCACTCCTCTGTAGAAATCATCCTATATTTGTGGAAGGCAATACAAATAGTAGCACAGTAACAAAATGAGCACATTTCCTTTGCATGTTTCATGCATTGATTGCAACTGAAGGGGGCTTAAATTTCCTAAAACATCACATATGGAATATTCAGTACATTATACATTGAAAAGAAAAACAAACAAACCCCTAAGGATAATATTTTGAACATCTCACCTTCTTACAAAACAAGTAGGCACCACAGAAATGTAAAATCGTTTATGTTCATTCAATAAAAAGAATAAAGCAATCCATATTTATAGACACAGGAAGGTAACCATAAGTGAATTTATTGTCCTCACCTATATACATCTGCAGCAGGGGTTGGTTCAAAGTTCAGCATGGAGTGAGCTTCAGGAGCCAAATATACTTGATGAGCAATACTGGAATTCATCCCTGAGTCCTCTTTTCTGTAGGATTGTAAACCATAGTCTGCCACAAAGAAAAGGAACAAAGATATTATCTTTCCCTTGAGGTTTTGCAATCTATTTTAATCTAGAACAGTGGTTCTCAACCTGTGGGTCGGGACCCCTTTGGGAGTCGAATGACCCTTTCACAGGGTTTGCCTAAGACCATTGGAAAACACATATTTCCGATGGTTTTAGGAACCGAGACACCACTCTTCTATCAATATAGGCTCAATATAAGGGGCCGCGGGCTGGCAAGACACAATTGAAAGCAAACTGAAGAGGAGGAGGCAGCAGGAGGAGGTGAAGGCACCACGGCGGCAGCAGCAGAAGCAGCAGCAGGGACTCCTCGGGAAACAGCCAAGTCCGCCACCCCTTTGCCTGCCTCCTCGCCTCGCTCCCCGCCATGGAGACAGACCAGGGGGCAGCAGCGCCGAGAAAAGGGAGCCGAAACCAGGGGACAGCAGAGCCGAGAAAAGGGAGCCGAAACCAACGTCTACATGTGCTGTGGGGGAGAGGAGGGGGAACTACCAAAGACAGTGCCGCTTTGGAGAAAGGCATCCAGTGGGGGGTCACCACAATGTAAGGAACTGTATTAAAGGGTCGTGGCATTAGGAAGGTTGAGAACCACTGCTTTAGCTCATTTTAAGTTTCCAAAATCATCATTCTAAATCACCATTTTGCTCTTTATTCTTTTTAAAAAGATTTAAACTTGTATTTAAATTTTCTTTCACTATGGATTGAAGGAAACTCATCCAGTGTTATAGAACATCTTGTTCTAGAAGTTCCTAATGGCTATAAGCTAATTAACAATTTCCAAAAATGATTAGAACAGAAATATAAGAACCCTATGTCCATAAAGTCACTGACTGTGGTTTAAACAAAGATGCAAAGATGATGTTGCCTCATCCCCAGGAGCTCTAAGCTTGCAGAACAACTGTCTGGATCACTTGTGGGTGATTGCAAGTCCTGTCTTTGTCCAGAGAGGTATCCTGAAGAACCTGTCCACTCACTGGCTCTTCATTCTGCTGTGGCCATTGGCTTCACTCTGCAACTTGCCATTTCCTCCCTGGAAGTCCTCAGACAGCTATTTTCAAAAAAAACCACACAAACATTGATGTATAATGATACAAATATTGTATCTTCTACTTCACGTCTTTCAGGTTTTCTTCCTGATCTCTAAATTATTCAATATATTTAATATCATGTGGTGCCTTGCTACACTATTATTTTCCATGATACTAAATATTCTGACAACCTACAATTTAAAGCTCAGTTCAGATGAAACTGTTAATAAGTGGTTCCTGCTATTGGTAAGCAAAAAGGAAATGATGCCCAGTCACTGAAGAAATAAGTTTATAGTTTGCAGATGCTCTTAGATCCACCATCTCTATTAGAACTTCAAAGGAATTCTCTTTTTTCTAACTGATGTTGATACCATACTATCGATTCTTTGTCTATTTGTACATGTAGAACATAAATGCAGTTGACTATGCTCTGATATCTTTTAGTATATATGTGGGATACCCTTTGAGATGATCCAGAAGCAATCCTTTCCAACATGACATGAGAGACTCAATCAAGGCTAAACTGTTTGAGCAATCAAGTGCTCATTTGCACAAAAAATATGTCCTCCATATTTTTGGAACTGACATATTAACTGGATTCAAACTTTACATTAAATTACTGGGACTATGTCAGGTTTACATATTGTCATTCCCACTGTACAATGTGTGTGTATGTATATTTAATGTATGTATGCATGTTATATAAAAGGGTCTACTCTAGCACATCAGAGAGGAACTGAGGTGGAGACTATTCAGAGAGGCCTCAGAGATAGTCCAACACATAATAGGATGGTGTAAGATGCAGGTACAGCATGTACTGAATGGCACAACATACACAACAGTGTATGGGCTAGACTCTCCCAAGTCTAGCCCATACACTCCCATTGTGTGATTCTACACAACGTAATAGAGGATAACAGACAGACAGACACTGGCCAATCACCCAGATATTGTGATAGTATGCATGTGCCAGAAGGTAATATTGATAATAGATGTGACAAATGACATCAGGAAGAAGGAGAACGTGGGGAAATACTGGGGCCTGAAAGAGGAACTAGAAAGATGTGGAAAATAAAGGCCAAATAGTGGTATTAGGAGCACTCAGGGCTGTAGCTCTGGGTGGGTGGCTCTAACAGATTCCAGGAATGACACCAGAACTTTCTGTCCTGAAGAGTGCAGTGTTAGGAATTGTTAACATACAGTGCAGAACTCTCAAACTTCCAGGCTTCTGGAAGTGGATCAGGGGTGGGTTCCACTCACCTTCGCTACCGGTTCTCTTCGTGCATGCGCGCGCACAAAATTTGCGCACACGCACGAGCAAAGCTCACGCACACGCATAAACCGCGCTGTTGCGCATGCACAGAATTTTTTTTAAAAAAAAATTTGCCAAAAAAACGCTCTGCGCATGCGCAGAACGCTAATTTTGCCAATTTTTTCAAAAAAAGGTAAGTTGGGCTGCGCGGGTGGGACAGGGTCCGGGACGCTGTGAACCGGTTCGGTGACGTCACAGCGTCACCGCTACCTATTCGCACGAACCGGACCGAACCAGGGGCAACCCACCACT
>JANHFM010007240.1:134182-145511 GCA_032468115.1 Grayia smithii
AGGTTCTGACAGGTTCTGGAGAACCGGTAGCGGAAATTTTGAGCAGTTCAGAGAACCAGCAAATACCACCTCTGGCTAGCCCAGAGTGGGGTGGGAGTGGAGATTTTGCAATATCCTTCCCTCAGGAGTGGGGAGGGAATGGAGATTTTGCAGTATCCTTTCCCTGAAGTGGGGAGGGAATGGAGATTTTGCAATATCCTTCCCCTGCCGCTCCCAAGCCACACCCGCCAAGGCACACCATGCCCACCAAGCCACACCCACAGAACCGGTAGTAAAAAAAAATGGATTTCATCACTGGTTAGAATGCACTAGTGCAGGCAAACTCTGCCCACAATCTGGAATTACTTTATCTGTATTATGTAAGACAGCAAAATATTGTAGGAAAGTACAAAATTTTATCTATTTGGGGTCAAGCCAGTCATATATCAGAAAGATGCACTTCAGCTATACTGAAAGAATAATTTTAATAATATATGTCCTTCCCCTGAATTAATATTTCTTCTCCCATTGACTGATTTACTATTGTTTAACACATTGTTTCTCAATCTTGACGTCTTTAAGATACATGACTTCAACTCCCAGAGTTCTCTAACCCATATGGCTGGCTGGGGAATTCTGGGGGTTGAAATCTACATATCTTAAAGTTGCCAGAATTGAGAAAAACTGGTCTAACGCAGGACTCTTCTTCAGATCTTATCACATCCCAACTGTGATTAGGAAGCAAAATCTGGGATAATAGTATTCACTTATTCATTCTTATTATTTTTATTTTTAATGCATCTTTCCAACTGATTCTGGGAAAAAACAAACATAATAATACTTTTTAAAAATTATCGTACTTTTGTTTGTTGAGAAAAATACATAATGTAGTTCTAGGAAAAGTGACTCGGATATCATACAATTGGCAAGCAAAGGAACTTTCTCAAGAGATTTTGGAGTTCCTTGATTGTTAACAGAGTTGTACGTATTAATGTGCTCAAGGTTGACTCAGCCTTTCAGCCTTCTGAGGTTGGTAAAATGGTGACATTGTAAACCAGTCAGAGAATGCTGTAAAGCACTATGGAGCAGTATATAAGTCTAAGTGCAATTGCTACTGCTATTGATATCTATGCAGACAGCCATCCAGCCACCCATTCATCCATCTATATCTTTCATGTTATTTTAGCTATCTTCAACTTGGGTCCTAAATGTCATGTATCAACTATTTCCAATTCCCAACAAGCCCTATAGTGACTACTTGATAGACAAAATAATGCAAGTAAAGAGGGCAAGAGGATGGCACAAGATTTACTGACAAATAAGGATGGATGTTTTATTTGGCTCATTTTTTTTCAAAATTGTACTCAAATTATCAAATATTTTCCTAAGTGGAACAAGATGTTAATAGACTGGATGGATGGATGGATGGATGGATGGATGGATGGATGGAGCAATAAAAATTAACAGATTCATCAGTCCAGATTGAGAACTTTGCAACCTGACTTTCAGCAGAAACATCTGAGCTTGAATTCTGATGTAGGTTTATGCCAAGTTTGTATTGTGAACTGGAGCTATCGTTTCTTCTTTCAGACAGGCAGTTCATATTTAATTTAATTTCTTTCAAAGATAGCAGGCAATCTAACACGGTCTTCTCTGTGTTAGAAATAAATGCTGAAGCTGGATGGTGCAGATGGAGTCTAGTAAATGTCCATTCTGGATCTAATCATGATAAATGGGCATTTAAATATCTAACACTAGATTTATTTATTTATTTGTTTGTTTCTATGCAGGGATAAAATCCAGCAGGTTCTAACAGGTTCTGGAGAACTGGTAGCGGAAATTTTGAGTAGTTCAGAGAACTGGCAAATAATACCTCTGGCTGGCCCCTAAGTGGGGTGGGAATAGAGATTTTGCAATATCCTGCCCCTGCCACGCTCACCACAGAACCAGTAGGGGAAAATGTTGGATTTCACCCGTTTCTATGACATAGTAGAACTCAGAACATCAGAACTTAGGACAATCTAATAGAAAGGTTCTCATAGATATCACTGTTTCAGATTGTTCTGGGTAAATCCATTCACTCCTGTTTGATCAATGACTTCATACTAGGAAATAGACATTTTGATTGGCTGGCTGGCTGGCTGGCTGGCTGGACCTAAAGGGATTTCAATTTGTTTCCAGATACAGTTCAAAGTGCTGGTAGCAATCTTTAAAACTTTAGATCTGGATCACTTTTCACATTGTACCATATCATCTATAGGTTGAAATCATCCTTGAAGGCCTCTTTGTATTTTGTGGTCTCTGTGGTGATATTTTCAATAGCTGGCCCTTGCTTTGAAATTCAGAGTTACTTCAGAGTAACTAACACCTAACTTTCTTACTAGGTATCTTCCAGAGGTTGTGAGGAATATTATTGTTATAAAGGGCTTTTTGTTGTAGTTCTTGTTAAACTGCTATTTCAATATTTTTTGATATTTTTATTCCTGCTGTGTTTCTCCATTGTAGTTTTTTTCCCCCATCTTTTTTTTGAGTCTCCTAGAAATCTGTCAATGAAATCTTAAATGTTTAAATAGAATAATAAATGAATTCAATAAAAATCACATTGTAGCTACATATATATATATATATATATACCGGTATACATGGTCAAGTTAGTTACACGATTGTTAAATGAATCTGACTTTCTTCTGTGTCAGAAAGTCACAAAAGGTGATCACATGACCCTGGGACACTGCAACTGTCATAAATACAAGTCAGTTGCCAAGTGTCTGAATTTTGATCAGGTGACCATGGGGATGCTGCAATGGTTGTTAGTGTGAAAAATGGTCATAAGTCACTTTTTTTCAGTGCCATTGTAACTTTGAACAGTCAGTAAATGAACAGTTGTAAGTCAAGTACTACTTGTACAAGGATATCTATGGGTACTCAAAAATCAGTTACCAGAGTTAATTACATAATCTTGCATTAAAACAAATCTTATATTGGTTTTGTCTCCTAAGAGTACCCAGCTGTTCTCTTGAACAAATGTATTCTACCATAAAGCTAATAGAAAGATCAACTAAGTGGTCAAATCTCAGGTTTATTTGTTTGTTTGTTTTATGAATTTTTAATACATGTTCATGGCTGTAATATTTGAGAATACAAAATGCAGACATCCTCTAGCACTTTCACTGTCTAGCCTTTATATCTCACACAAATAATTGCATTAGAAAAAAGAGGCATATAATCAAAGTGGGAGTCTAATGTCACATTTAGGATTATCCTGATAGCAATCTATTAGTCTGGAAGCTCTTATCTAGAAAGCTTGGCTATCGATGGCTATTAGTGATGATGGCTAGGTGTTATCACCTCTGTCAGATGTTCTTTCCTTTCAGTTTTGCGGTAATGCAAGTCATTCAGTGCCGTTGCCTTTGGGTCTCCTTTCAAAGTTGTTGCTACTGCCCTTTGTTCTCACCTCTCAAGGTTCAAGCAGACTTCTCTGTCACTGCACATGAGGGAACATATGCGTCATTTGTAGATGGTTGCATAGCTGTTGCATTCAGAATATTTGTGAATTTTCTAGCTAGGGGCACTCAAAGAGCAAAGCACAGAGCAGGAAGTCAGATCAACCCATCAGCATGTAGGATGTGCATCTCCACTCAATGCACAGTGAGAAATTGGGAAGTGTTTTCATCAACCTATACTTACACATCAACCCCTTTGCAACTTAGGTATGCAGTGATGGCTACGGGCAGTTGTGGGCAACTCTATATCTGCCTTTTTGTCTTCCCTGGAATATCCAGTTAGCCACAGCGAGAGTGGAGTGGTAATTTAGATAGGCCTGAAAGCTAATTCAGTCTGGCTCCTGCGCTCTTATTGTATCTGAGCATTAACAGAAATGAAGACCTTATTTAGACTATTAGCATCATATGAGTCTATAGACCCAGACATCAATCACCTGAGTGCATGGCATTTGCTCATTCTAATCCATTTGAACTTGTCTTTCCGGGAACATGGGACCCTGATTTCTTTATTTTCATTTAGATCAGGGGTGTCAAACTCACAACCCATGGGCCGAATGCATCATGCGCTGGCCACACCCACCCCGGTTTAGCAAAGGGGGGGGGGGAGTTGCAATACATCACATGATGACAACGTGATGCAGTGAGTTTGACACCCCTGATTTATATCAAGTATGTAAACTGAAGAGATGTCACTTGATATATAAATGCAAAACATTTCTTCTTGACGTTTGTATTTGGTAGACAACATTTGTTCCAGAAGTTCAAGCATTACACAGGCTAGATCTATATAAGCCTCCGTGCCAAATGACAGGTTTAAGAAGTTCAGAATGAATTTATTTATAATAAGGTTGTCCCTTGGCAAATCTGGCCCAGATCATATATGAATTGCTGTTTGCTTGAACATATTCATTTTCAAAATACTCAACATTTTTTAAAAGTACATCCTGTCTTTTACAATAATTTTTCCCTCCCGGCTCATAAAACTCTTGGCAGTTTACAATAAGATTAAAAATAATGAAATCAATCAACAAGGCCAAAGTCAGTGATATGTGGCAACCCACCCATCCTGTATCTTCTGAGTTTTCTTTTTCTACTTCTCTTTCATCGGTACTGCTATTTGTTACTACATATGAAAGCAGGAGCATTAATGTTTTTTTTTTAATAAATGAAATATTAGGGTTGTGCAAAATGTTTCAGCTTGCAACATTCTAAGTCTGCAATGGTTGTTTTGAGTGCTTTAAGCTCCAAAGAAACGTCAGTCAGGATAAAATAGCTTTTCATATTCCTAAGAAGCTAATTTATCAGGATAAGCAAAAGCCAGTTCTGTCTTAAATGCATAAAAGTCTTAACTGCATAAAGCAGAAGTGGGAAACCAGGGCCCTTTTATGAGTTGCGGACTTCAACTCTCAGAATTCCTGAACCAACATGGATTCTGGGAGTTGAAGTCCACAAGTCTTAATAGGGCCCTAGTTCCCCATCTCTGGCAAAAGGCAATGCAAGTTAAAACACAGTAATTACATTTTTTTTCTTCAAAGTTTACTCTCCATCTTAGATTTCATACCATTATGTTTTGAAGGGTTTATTCTGTCGTGAATCATGAATATTATCTTCTATGCCAGACTGTACATTTCTATCCTACATTTTAGGTTTTGAAGATGTTTGACTTGGACACTCACACATTGACAAAGGAAGAGGGAAACAGGTAAAAGTCTGGGGCAATGACCGCCTTCTATTACACTGACCCTGTATCGGTCTTAAGATGAAACTGGGAGCTTCTGTCCATGATCAAAATGCAAAGACTGTAATGATAAGCTAAATGGGTCTTTTTCATGCAAGTTCCACGAGGGTCAAAAGGTGATAGTTCAATTCTGCCAAACTTGACTCCAAAGCAGTAAGACTAAATTGATGGAGGACAGGACACTCCAAAGGAATTTGAGCTGCTAAGATGTTTGGAAAAAGCTAAGAAGAGGAAGTTTCTTCCTGTTTTGTGCCCATGTCTAAATTCCATCAAATTCTGGTTTTATCTGGAACACATAATTTCAAGGGCAAAAATGAAAATACATTTCTAATTGAACTTTCTCATGTGCTCATAATCAGAATGGGCATGCCTATATCATGCATAGGCCAGTTTCCACTACTAGATGTTAACTTTCAAAATCACACATAGGCATTGGACAATATTGCTTCGAAACAAACAGCTACCATTTTACGTCCACTTGCCTGCAAGTGGTTTTTTCAATCCCACAAGTTGGGCATGAAAGTGATGTATTCTCCCCATTGTAATATTCAGAAATTCACTGCCTTGATATGTTTAGCTATCATGTCTAAAATCTATTGATAAACACACAAAAAGTTCAAATTTCTGCTTTGGAACAAGGAATTTTAACGACTGATTGACAGATCAAGAGGAAAGGAATATAGAAGTAGGTTTTTGGAGGAGTTAAGAATTATCAAAATACAATCATATTGTAGTACATATACCAGTAATATGTGGACCAAGCAAAGCTGTTTGTTGTAAGATGAATGTGCTGAGGTAAAGTAATTCTAATTTGGGGGGGGGGGCTGTTCTGATAATTCTATTACAGATTAACAGAGTTGGAAGGAACCTTGTGGGTCATCTAATCCAACTCCTGCCCAAGCAGGAGACCCTACACCATTTCTGACAAATGGCAGTCTAATATCTTCTTGAAAGTCTCAAGTGATGAAGCTCCCACAACTTCTGAAGGCAAGCTGTTCCATTGTTCTCACTGTCAGAAAATTTCTCCTTATTTCCAGGATAAATCTCTCTTTGTTCAGTTTCCATCCATTATTCCTTGTCTGTCCTACAGGTGCTTTGGAAAATAGCTTGACCCCTTCCTCTCTGTGGGAGCCCTTCAAATATTGGGACACTGCTATCATGTCTCCCCTGGTCCTTCTCTTCATTAGACTAGCCATGCCCAGTTCCTGTAACCGTTCTTCATACGTTTTAGTTTCCAGTCCCCTAATCATCCTGGTTGCTGTTCTCTGCACTTTTTCTAGAGTCTCAACATCTTTTTTTATAGTGTGGTGACCAAAACTGAATGCAGTACTCTAGGTATGGTCTTACTAAGGCTTTATAGAGTTATATAAAGTTATATTGTTAAGAGCTCCTAATAACTATAGAGAAAACCTTTGCAGGTTTATTCTATAATCTCTGTATTTCAGTTAAGTTCTTACATTTTCCAGTCTTTTTCAATTTCTTTTCAGCTAATATTTTGTCACATTGCCATATCTATTAGTAAAACTTAATTTTACTAAGAAAACAAAAGCCAGTTTAGTCTAGTGATACCAGAAGCCATGAGATTATGAGTTCTAGTCCTGCCTTAGCCCTGAAAGCCAGCTGGTTATCCAGTCACTGTCTCTCAGCCCAACTTACCTCATAGGTTTGTTGCTGTGGGGAAACTACGAGGAAGGAATATGTGGTATGAAGGCAGAATTAACTTTTTTTTTTCAAGTACATAAATTACTGTGATATTGTGTTCTAAATGTTGGTTGATAGTATAACTATCTATCACTGGTGGCACAGTGGTTAGAATGCAATATTGCAGGCAAACTCTGCCCACAGCCTGCAGTTCAGACCTGTCGGGGCTCAAGATTGACTCAGCCTTCTGAGGTTCAGTAAAATAAGGATCCAGATTGTTGGGGGTAATATGCTGAATCTGTAAGCCACTTAGAGGGGGCTGTAAAACACTATGAAGCGATATATAAGTCTACGTCCTATGGCTATCTTTACTGTAACAGCCTTAGCAACAAAATCTTGCAATTCTGAATGTGCTTTCCCCTTCCTCAGTTTATATTAATGTGTAAACAAGTGGCCAAAGAGCATTGTTCATTATCATGAAAGTGGCCAGCAACTAGAGGCATTATAGTGGTGCTGGCTGCAACCTGCCAAAAAACACACTGTGGTCTGAGATGTCTTTGACTCTAAGTAGTATTCCTGCCTCCTTCACCCTTTACAAGCTACTATTCTTCCAGAGCAGACTTTTTCTGATACAGACCAGAATTGTGTTTTCAAACATTGCGTAACATTCCAGAGCAAGGCTTTGGAATGTAAGGAAGAGGATTTGTTTTCCTGAATTGTATGTATATCACTCCAGAGAAAGGCTTTTCTGAACACAGAACACAGTCAGTATTATTAAAACCTCATTGGTGCACTCTTGCTAAATAAACATCCCGGCCAAAATATTGTGAGACTGTGCTGAGTTCTTCATATTCTGCCGACTGCAGGGGGTTTAATAAAGCCTTGCAGAAAAATAAATGTGTGTGATTTTGGCGAAACCTGCTGTGTGCCTGCAATTTTTCAATGAGAGGAAATCATGCTCTAAAGCAGCGGTTCTCAACCTGTGGGTCGGGACCCCTTTGGGGGGTCGAATGACCCTTTCACAGGGGTCACCTAAGACCATCGGAAAACACATATTTCCGATGGTCTTAGGAATCGAGACACCACTCTTCTATCAATATAGGCTCAACATAAGGGGCTGCGGGCTGGCGCAACACAATTGAAAGCGAACTGAAGAGGAAGAGGTGGCAGCAGGAGGAGGTAAGGCACCACAGTAGCGGCAGCAGAAGCAGAAGCAGCAGCGGGGACTCTTCGGGAAACAGCCAAGTCCGCAGCCCCTTTGCCTGCCTCCTCGCCTCCCTCCCCGCTGTGGAGACAGACCAAGGGGCAGCAGCGCCGAGAAAAGGGAGCCATGACCAACATCTGCATGTGCTGCCAGGGAAAGGAGAGGGAACTACCAAAGACTGTGCCGCTTTGGAGAAAGGCATCCAGGGGGGTCACCACAACATGAGGAACTCTATTAAAGGGTCGTGGCATTAGGAAGGTTGAGAACCACTGCTCTAAAGCAACATAAAGAACAGAGTAGCACAAATGTTTAACCATCACCTCTCCCCAAGTGGACCAATTCACAGAAAGTAGTAATAGGAAAACCAAATGTAGAAATAGATTTTCAGTTTTTAGTGCAGTATAATGCATCCTTTATGATGAATGAAAGCTTTATTTACAATGAATGGCAGTATACATTATCTCATGCTTATTATTTTAGATGTATTTCTTGGTTTAGCCTTAGGGGAATTCTGCTGCCACCATAGCTAACACTGCCTTAGTCTCAGTAATGCTTCACTCAGTTGGATTTTTCTCTTTAGGACTTGAGCCACAATATGTATGCTAGAGCGGAAAGGGAAAAAACCCATAAATAATAATTAAATAGACCATGACAAGCAGTATTCTAAATCACTCTGATTTATATATGATAAATGATATGTTTTTATTTTGTCATGATGGCAAGTATGGAAATGGCCAGAGTAGACAGCAACATTGGATCAAACTGCTTCACTTTTTTGTAAGTTTCCTCAGTGAGGATTTTCCTCTCTTTTTCTTTTGATCACAAATGAGCATGGGGCCTAGAACTACTAACTAGTTCTGAAATTTGAGGAGGCACGCCAAACCTGAAAGCAAAGATGTCTGCCATAGGAAAGCATACTAATTCTCTAGAGCTTTTAGACAAAAATTGAACATGTTTTTTCTAATGCAGAATGGGACAAGGAAAGAGACAATGTCAAAGTTGCATTAATTCTCAGCCTGGTCCATCCAAGTGTTGCACAAAAGCATCATAATTCTGTTTCCTGTAGAGTTTTGGAAGGTAACCTGCTTGGTATTGGGGTGAGCCCAGAGCCCAGAGCTTTGCAGTTTAGCACCCTATAGCAAACTGTCAAATTATCTAAAATTAATCTTAAAGATCACCAAAACAAAATCTGACAATAAGCAAAGCAAATATGTTTTATTATGGTATAGTACTTTAGTAGTGATAGTTAAAGTAGATAATTCATTCTTTAGAAATTGTTGGAAAGATAATAGACAGGTTGGATCGTTTTCCCCCCGTGGCAATGCTTTAAAAACCAACAATCCTGGAAAACTATTTATAACAGAATGAAACAATTTTGATGTCATTTTTCTATTAAATATCAAATTTCATATTCTCATAAAGTATAACAAACTAACTTTGAATATTGTAACAGCTGCTAGAACTGTGTTTCTTATTAGAATATATAATTCTGTCTGCGGAAGAAGGGCAAATTAATTTGTGAAAATATGCATCAATGTCAAAAATATTGTAATTGAAAACAAATCAGGTATAAAATTCAGTTCAATATGGAAACCATTCTTGGATGATAATTCCACATATGTTCTTATACTATATCTGAAGCTTAGATTTTCTTCTAGTATATTGTGTTAAATTTCTTTAATTTTCTAAAAAGCATAGAATTTTTACATTAAGCAAAAATTAATAGTCTCTCACACTGATTTATAATTTATACCACACTGCCTATTGCTATTAATTATTGCATATTTTCTTGATCTCAGTAACCATCTGAAATTTTAAATAAAATAAGATACTTAATATTTAGAACTAAATTAATGTTATTTTCACATTTTTATTTTATTCTGTAATCTTTGTAAATCTCACATATTTATTGCTTGTTTTTCCTGTTTTTCTTCCTAGTTTTAGGAGTTTTCTTTTTCTTTTTTTGGGGTTTACAAATAATTAATAACATAATAAAATGTTCTCATTTGTTATTTTCTGTGATTTAGAATTCAATGCACCTCTATTATTCTGTTTCAGTTATAGGTTCTATATTGTATCAAAATTTCTAGTGATGAAACCACTGACATCAATCAGTGCAGCTGGTGTTATAGAATGGAATATAAATTTTAGATTGCCATGGAAAGCTGTCATAATGTTTTCAATCCAGCTTTGAGACAGGACAGAAAAGAAAAAAATACGTTTGGCTGACACTGAATGCTGCTGCAGTGGAGAACTTTTGTGAGACATGCAGAAACGTGAACAGGTCCAGCAAAAATAAACGAGAGCAGACAGAGGAAATTAATATTAAGCACCATACACTTCACTCCCATCTACTTCTGACATCTAGCCTCTGATAGATTATTCCTCTCCCAGAGAGAGGTTATCTTTTAAAAGAAAAAGGGGGGGAAAAACTCTATCCCTTTTTAAAGTTGAAGTAGGGTTATACTATTAAAATAACCACATTATCTGCGTTCTTTTTGACATTTTAAAACTACAGTCTTTTAAAGAATACTAAGTGATGCCGGTTAATAAAGTAGGATGTAGTGGTGACAATGTGAGATCTTTGAGGGACTTTTTATTCCTCCAGAAGCTACTGCATGTAATGTTTAATATGACAGAAGGAGAACATCTATGTGGCCCCTTTTATTATTTTACATTAGCAGAATTTGGCCACAGGAGTGAAAGAAATTCCAGAAGCCAGGAAGTGGAATGCAATGGAGGCCTTGAAACTCCTGAGGTAAAATTGTTTCTGTGTCTTTCCTCAGCCCTGTGGCCTATGAGGAAAGCCACATAGATTACATTTATTCATTGATCTAATTTTAAAAATAAATTAGATTAAAGCCAATATAGTGTTGGTTCTAATTCCCACTTCTTTGTCCAGATCACGCCTTTATGTACTTGTGTGTGTGAAGTGTAACTCTCAATCTGTCACTCAAAAGTTAAGACAGGAATGTCTACAGAGCAGTGGTGGATTGCTACCGGTTTGCACCAGATCAAGCGAACCGGTAGTGGTGGCAGTGGGAAGCTCCGCCCACCTGCCCGGATGTTTCTGCACATGAGCAGAAGCACCGCGTGCACACACAAGCAAACTGGTAGCGATCGGATTTGGAACTCACCCCTGCTACAGGGTCTGCAGAGATTCTCAGTCATCCAGGTCATGATTGTCCCAAAGGTGCTTTTTCAGGAGGCAACTGGGCTTTCTTGTTTTTTCTTTGAAGATGTTTTGCTTTTCATCCAAGAAGC
>JANHFM010007241.1:0-12194 GCA_032468115.1 Grayia smithii
TCCTTCATTATACAAAATGAAAACTGGTAGGGAGAATTTCTCTGTCTGGCATTGTCCATTTACACAGAGGAAATGCTATACAGATGCATTTCTCTCTCCTGTATCTTTCTTCTTTAAGCAACAACATTGACAACTTAAAGAGAAAATCAATAGCAAGCTACTAAAATAATTATTTATCTAGGTTTTGTTTTTTTACTATAATGCTTTGTACAGTATAAAAAGAACCTGAGAATCAAATTAATAGTGTTCCAGTATTTTAGGTAGCACTAATCATTAGAATGAATTCATAATATGGCTATAACTGTTACCGTTTTATAACTAGTTATAGCAATTTATTTGTACACAAGTCTTTTCCAAAAGTATACATTTTTCTTTCAAAATCAGCTGCTGCCATCTGGTGTACATATGTTGGAGCTACACAAAGTTGGAGCTTTAAATAAATATATTTAAAATCCTTTCAGTAGTAAGTAACAATGTCCTATATCTGTTCTGGACATACACTTTTTTCAGAAGCAGGAAGGAAGTTTAGAGACAATGGAGCTAATGGATTCAAATCTCCAAAACCAGATGGATTATATCCCAGGGTACTGCCTGAACCACTCTTGTGACTGTTGTGCTAATCATTAAGCCCAGGGGTGGGTTCTACTTACCTTTGCTACTGGTTCTAAAGGTGCACGCCCTTTGTGCATGGTTGGAGCATGCGGTGCGCGTGTTCGGCACATGCATGTGCCAAATGCACACTCCGTGCATTTGCGCAGAAACTTTTTGGGGTGAAAAAACCTCAAAAACCTTGTGCATGCGCGCAAGCGTACTCCGCGCGCTCTGCGCAGGGACTAGTAAGTACAGGCGCATGGGTAGGCCCAGCTTCCGGTTGCGTAGAACCGGTTCGGTGACGTCACAGTGTCACCGCTACCGGATCGCACAAACCTGCCCGAACCAGGAGCAACCCACCACTGATTAAGCCACTCTTGTAATATCTGAAAAGTCCTAGTAGGATGAGGGAAAGAGGTTGAAGAAGGGGTAGATTGGCCAATTTATAGTTTGTGTCTTGTCTGCATCCAGTCAGTATTACTTTAAAAATCACTTTAATGCAGTGGTAGCACGTGGCTAGGTACGGTTGGGACAAAATAAGGGTAAAAAAATTGTGGATAGCTGCTGCTACAGTACCCTTCGGAATTGCTTGCTGTGACTGTCACCATTAGGTAAGGAGGGTGCAAGGCATGTGGGGTGCGTCACTTGGCCTCCGGCTTCTTTTGCAGCCGCAATTGACTGGAGGTGGCTTGCTGGAGGCGGCTTGCTGGAGGCGGCAGCCTGAGCTGCACCTGCAAATCAGCTGTAAATGGCAGGCTCAGCTGATCTGATTAAGGGGCCGAGAAGCCCTGAGGTGACCAGGGAAGGGAAGGGCTCCCTCCTGTGCTGGCCACGCCCACCCCATCACTAGGGCTTATTTTTGGGGGGAGGGCATATATTTACGTCCACCCCAAAAATCAGGCTTGGCCTTATTTTCAGGACATATCCTATTTTCAGGGAAACAGGGTAGAATGATTAAACTTTTTTGTGTTTCAAACTTGTCTTTATGGTGATAGTGCAGGTAAACTAATCAGTCAGCTTAAGATTCATTAAAAAAAAATCAAAGTTATTCTTGAAGGTCTCAGTGAGGAAAAACATTAGTAAAAGAGCACCCTGGGGAGTTATTGCTTATTCATAAAGGTACAGAGGTAACCCTAACTCTAACCAGAATTTAGGTGGCTTAGTATGTTTAGGAAGATTGAAGATAATGGCTATAGAAAGAGTCGAAACTCTTCTGGTGCTACTGGAACTGTTGGCAACTTTTAAGAACGTTGACCACAATAGTAGTGGAAGTTGGAGTAATTGGTGCTGCCAAAATAACTGGCAAAGAGCAGCCCTGCAAGAAGCAGGATCCCAGAGATGTCAAAATCAATCTGGCAGCTGGAGAACATATGAACTGACTATACCCATTTAGCAGCAGCAGCTGTGATACTGCTGATCAGCTGTTGAACAGTTACATTTGCTTACTTGGAAGTACTGCCAATCAGCTGCTTGGTGCTAAGCTGCAAAATGGTGGAAGAGTGGTGCGGAGTGCTTATGCAGCAGTGCCTAGTGGCATTGATACCTGGAATGATACCTACTGTTACATGCTTGGTGGTGCTGGTGGTGGCAACCTGGAAAACCTGTAGCAGGATCAGATTGATGGCCGATTGGGTGCTACCTGAGTCATGCAGCTTCTTTTGAATCTGTCACTTGGGCAGTGATCATACCATCTTCCTCATAATGTGTCTATTCTAACTGCTAGAGGTACCTTTTTTACATTGTTTGCATCTGTGGCATCAGAGGAAGCTGGGACTGAGAGCTGAGACTTATAATTTCCCTGTAGATGTGAAACATGGGAGGGGGGCAAAAATAGTCTTGTCATGTTACTCTGTTATGTAATTGATATTGTGATGCTTTTAGTACCATCAGTCAAGATATTGTTCAGGACTAGCTCAGAAAGTTGGGAGTGGGAACACAGTGGTGTAGTGATTTGCTTCCTTTTCCCAGGAGAGGTTCAACTGTGGCTCATGCCTTGTGATTGCCTTGGATTGAGTCTCTCCCTGCTCACTTTTAATAGCTACACGTGGCCTCTGGGTGACCTCATGTATAAACTTGGGTTAGATATCATCAGTAGGTTGATATTATACAGTTCATTTCAGCCCCTGATTTTCCAAATGATCCCATCTAGATTCTCTTTGTAGATGTGAGGGTATGGGGTGAGAGGAATATAAGTCTCAGTTTTCTAGTAAGTGACTACAAGTTACAAGTTTTGAAGCCTCTTGAAGACTGCTTTTGGTTCTGAGGTCCTACTGCCTCAGATAGTAAAAGACTATAAAATAGTTGTTTGCTGCTTAGGGTTCTTCTTAGATTCATGACTTCTCTTTCAAGGGCAAGTGGCCATCATGGCTCAGAGACTTTTGTAGGAATGTGTGCATAAATTATGCCCTTTCCTAGTTTAAGAGCCCATACTTAGTCATCCATGCTTTGGTCAATTCTCATATGGATTATTTCAAATTGCTGTACATGGAACTGACTGAAACTATTTGGAAGCCAAAGCAGGGGGCCAAATCCTTTGTTTGCCACTGTAACACTGTTTGTTCTGAATGCATTGGTTGCCAGTGGGTTTTTTGAGAGCGATTCAAGGTGCTAGTTATCAAAGCCGTCAGTACATTTGGACCTGGCTATTTGTAGTCTTACTTATATCTAATTCTAGCTACCTAGAAAGATCGATTCAATTGATATACTATAGGACCCGTTGCTTATGGGATCCAGAAACATGCTTTCTTTTGTTACCATGCTTGCCCTTTGAAATAATATTCTCTCCCAGATTCGGATGGTCTCAATCTTGCTTGCTTTTCCAAAGACACTTTTTCCCCCCCAGGCAAATCTTGTGAGCCCATTTTGAGAGATTATCTTTGATTGTTTAAAACAATGTGTTTTTATTATATTGTATTATCCTTTATTTTTGCAGCTTTTTTGCTAGTTTTCTTTTTTAATGGCATACACAGCCTTGTGTTGCATATTGACTGAATGCCTGTATAAAAAAATATTGTCAGGTAAATTAAGCTAATATTTTTCTTAATTTCAGTGTCTGTCTACTCGAAGACCTTTGCTCTTACTATTATTAAAGAGAAAGGCCTGCCTTTTTGTATCTTGTTCTCTTTTTTCCATCAGCACTCAGAGGAGAGACTGACTTAATAAAGCAGCCATCTGATCTGTTGAGTAGCAGAATTCCTCCAACTCTACCTTTAATGTTATTTAGAGAAGGAACAAATACAGGGTAAATTAGAATTATCATCTTAGCTTTGCTAAGGCATTTGTCTTTATTTCTTTTAATATTTAGTATAAGAAACAGTTCAGAAAGAACCAGTGTGACAAGGAAGAATGGACCCCTAATTAATTGACAATGGGGATTGCTTTCAGCTATTGGAGATTATTGGAAATGACAGTAGAAAGTAATGATAGACACATCATCATGGGGAGTGAATGGAGGGTCTAAAAATAAGGGATATGTCTTGCTCCTAATTCCACCATCTGTCTCCCTTCCTATAGGATTAAAAATAACCCCTACAGATTGGTGTGGAAAGATACAGATCTTTCTTGTTGTTTCAAATTTTCACTTTGATGGTTCTGCTTGGGGGAATGAATCAGCGGGTAGCTTATTTATAGCTCAGTCTATAGATAGTTGGGGTAGGTTACAGCAATTTTGAATTTGATAGCAACTTCCAAATCTAATTTTTCAGAACTATCCTCCTAAAAACATTTAGGATTCTGCTGGCCTGGAAGTTGATAAAGCAATTTACCAAAACTCAGCATCTTCTAAGATTCTCTCCTAGTGTTCTCATTGTAGGCAAAAAGCTCAACAAATTACGGGTAGTTAAAGCAGCAGATACAATATATCTGTAGGTTTTGCATAATGCTCTTGCAGGGCTATATATGCAATATATTCAATAATTGTTTAGTTACAAACAATGTTGAGAGAAAGTAAATGAAAGCTTCAGTTTTATAATCACAATTTCACAAGACATTGTGCAATAATGTTTTTTCTTCATAAATTCTTTGGATATTTCAGGGTGGAGATTCTGTTCATTCCCAATGGTTCTTAAGGAGACAGTTAAACCAAATAAAATAATGCTTAACATTTCTCTTGTACTTGGAGCATTTCACAAGGATCCATTTGCACACTAGCATTATTCACGTCAGTATGTATTCAGAGGGAACCTAGAGGCTAAAAGAAATATAGAATGCTTTTCTAAACTCCCCATTTCAGTTTATTCTAGAAATGGGATTTCAAATAAAGGTTTAAAAGGTTATTAAACTTCCATCTCTTTGGTAACGTGCTACAAACTCTTGCTATCTTAAGGTCAATATTTAAAAAGCAAACTGTAGCAATTGAGCAACATTATCTGGAACGATGTTCAGCATTGTTTTGGGGAAAATACAGTATTCTGGAGTTCTTTTCCTGGATCAGTGAATGTCATACATCTCTAATTATTTAGCTAATCTTAAATATAAATTACTGCTTGGCATATTAGAATACATGTAACCATTTAAAAACAAATTTCAATAATAGTTCTGTCTCTGCCATTAAATTGGTTTTAGATTTTCCTTGACGTTAAATATATTCCCATGGCCCAATTTAACTGTTTGTTATGTTAGCAATTATCAGAAACATGAAACATATAAACCTCCCCCTCCACCCCTGTACTTGCACTTTCCCTGATCTTCCCAGTGCTTTCTCTTCTTTCCTTCCTCCCTCCCTCTTTGGTGGCTTTAGCTTCTTCGTCCCTCACCAACACTTTTGCTTTGCACATCTGTGTTTCAGTCATAATCCAAAACAAAACAGCCCTGTTTCAGTCCATATTCGGACCAACATTTCAGTTGGAGTATGGATTATTTTCAGCATGCAACAATTGTGCATAAAGTGGTTTATATACCCCTTCTCAACAGTATATTAATAGCTTCTCCTGCAAGTCAATGGAATCCATAATATTAACCTACAGACAAACAGGCATAGAAAGGCATAAACCTGGTTAGAGGCACTTCTGCTTAGTATTCAGTTACTTCTATCAGAATTGGGCCTAATTAATTGGTTGGTTTATCTGGGCATTCAGCATATGCCCTACTTTTTTATTTCAATGCAAACAAGAATTCTGTTTAGGATTACTACTTTGATTTGTTGTTAGATTAAGATAACAATTTAACATTGAATAGAAATTACAACATTGGCGAGTATGTATTACAGTATTATTTTCTAAACATTATCAAAATTATTGACATGGATATTGCTATACCTATGCACTGCAGATGTTCAGATAAAAATAATTTGTGAAATACAATTGAGCATCCAGAATAAATATTTGAAAGATATTTTGCATATTTGTGATCACGTGCCAAAATCACATAATTTCTGATATTTTTGATATTTTAGGATAATCACGTTTTGTAACTATGTATAGTCAGTCAAATGGTAGACTTTCTTGATATAAGGCATTGTTACACAGTTCAGGATGCATAGATGTAACCAGTTCTCATCTTATAAGTGATAAATCGAGAATTCATATGCGATATTGTTTAGTTTTTAAAATGTTTAAAAACTAAAAACTTATTTTAAAAAAATTAGAAACCAGGAGTCTGTCAGTTCTAGTCCCACCTTAGACATGAAAATTGACTGGGTGACCTTGAGCCACTCACTCTCTCTTAGCCCAACAATAGTGAGGTAAGAGTGCTGTTATTGTGGGGAAAATCGGAAGAAGGAGCATTATGTATATTCACTGCCTTGAGTCTAAAAAATATTAAAGGGGAGATAAAACTCTAATAAATAGGCTGAAAG
The DNA here is from genome assembly GCA_032468115.1 of Grayia smithii. Lineage (NCBI taxonomy): Eukaryota > Metazoa > Chordata > Lepidosauria > Squamata > Grayiidae > Grayia > Grayia smithii. Next base: position 6,386 of record JANHFM010007241.1, read on the forward strand.
CTGCATAGCTTGTTCTCCCACATTTGGGGAAAAAGAAGATTTCTTATATAATTTAAGAAGTGTTCTATTTAATTTTTAATAATACACAAATGAAAATATGTAGAATAAAAAGAATTTAACATTAATAGCAAACTTTTCCATCTGTAAAGTAAGAAAATGAGAACTAGCAGAAGGAAGGGATGATCCTCTGGAGCAGCCTTTTTGTGGCACAGAGAATAATTGATTTTTAAACATAGTTAAAATTAGTTTTGAGGTGGCATTTGACACAATACAGGAAGTCTTGACCTATGGCCAGAATTAAGATCGTACATTGTGCTGGTCGTTAAGTAGATTATCATGTGACTGCACCTGATTTTACAACCTTTTTTGAGGCAATTGTTAAGCGAATCCATGGGCCTTTTTTTGCCAGCAACAAACGTTATAAATTGTTATAAATTGTGTGTATAAATTGCAAATGACTGTAATTGCTGAGTGCCCAAAATGCAATCATGTGATTCAGTTATGGGGGGGAGAGCATCAGAACTTTGAAGCCGGGTCATAATCAGTCCTGGAAGTGACCACGTAAAGAGTCACGAAGCTACGGGTCATTAAGTCAATGTACATGATTGGGTCTTAAAAAATCAGTGTCTCTTGTTTAGTTTCATGAATAAAATTATCTGTTGCTACAGATGGTTCTGACTCCAGAGATAAACCAAAGCTCTATCGTTTGCAACTAAGTGTGACAGAAGTTGGTACAGAAAAATTTGATGACAACTCCATTCAGGTGAGCAATACTATTTTGGGACAAATAATTCCATAAGAGTTGTGTTCAAGTTTCAGAGTATTAAAGAATTATGTTTGTAAGCCACATTTAGCATATTTGAACAAAAATGTAATTGGCTGCAAAATATAGTTGGGAGGCTAAAATATCTTTGTGATATGTGTAATGCAAAATTTCCAGCTGAGGCATGGCATACAATTGAACTCTTCTGTAACATTGCAATGGCCAAAGGCCTATTGGAACATTTGAAGAAAATGTAATATTTTGAGTGATGCTGGAGAAAATCAATAACATGCTAAATTTTTAAATTAATAACACAAAATTGAGCAATATTTTAAAATGGTTCTCTGAAGCCATTGTCAAATTATAGCCATACACTATACTGACTTGAGTATATGGTTTTAGTAAAAGTAAGTACCTGAAGAAAAGTCCAATTTTAATACTTATAAACAACTGTATATCAGTAGGTGGGAAAATAGAAGACAATCTTCAAAGGTAATACAGATGTGTGTTCTGTCATTTTGAAATGAGCCATAAGGATCTTGGCTTTATGTTTTAACTTTCCTTATATGAGACGTTTTGCTCACCCACTTGCTCAAGGTTGAATCAGCCTTCCAAAGTTGATAAAATGAGGACCCAGATTGTTGGGGACAATATGCTGACTCTGTAAACTGTTTAGAGAAGGCTGTAAAGCACTGTGAAGCATTATATAAGTCTAAGTACTATTGCTATTTGTAAAAAGCCCACCAAATAATGGTCTACAAAAAATGTGGCATAAATTAGTATTTATGTCTCTTGATACATATTCTTGGTATTCTGATCTGGCGGCACTTGTGATATATTTTAAATTGCATTCAGAAGTATTGGATTCCTAATGTGGCAAATGAATATTGAGAGGATAAAGGTCCTCACAAACCTAAAGCACTGTCTTGTATTAGTTAATCATGGCTTAGATTAAATTTGAATAAACACAAAATATAATTTTGTTTCTGTTTCATTAATGATTTCTAAAATACTTTTGTATCATTTTATTCTGTATTCATAGATTTTGTCAACTGTAGTTTCTGTCTTCATTAAAACATTCTACTTTAATTCTGAAAATCACAACCACAGAAATAATAAAGGACACATTTAGGCAGGAAGTATTGAGTGAGAAATTGTCAATTCAACACATCTTAGTATAAATAAATAAAAGCATAAAATTGGGTGGAAACATACTATGGAACAGATTATATTTCAACTTTGCAATCACTTCTTAGTAACAAATGTTCTCAGTTTGCTTTAACAAGATAAAACAGTAATAAATAATTATTTGTTTTTTTAAAATGAATTTTACTGCTACATTTTAGTAGTTAAAAGGTGCAAATTGTGGTATACTGAAATAGGCTACATATTAATAAAATGTAACTTTCTACAATAAGAGCATTATTATTGGAAAGGAATTAATCACTAATTAATTAATTGTGGATCCCATTATAGTCTAACAACTCTGTTCTGCTTATATAATATTTGATTGATGATTGGTTATATGCCAATAATTTGCAACAATTTGTGGTTTAATAAGAGAAAATGTGTCTGAGTTATATAGAAGATTACATATTTATTATATTTATTTATAAATCCTGATTTTTTTTGCTTTTGATTTGATTGTATCTTCAGTTATTTGGTCCAGGAATTCAGTCACATCACTGTGACCTTACTAACATGGATGGAGTTGTTACAGTGACTCCCAGAAGCATTGATGCTGAAACTTACGTAGAAGGTCAACGTATCTCTGAGACCACTATGCTGCAAAGTGGTATGAAAGTTCAGTTTGGGACCTCTCATGTATTTAAATTTGTGGACCCCATTCAAGATCATATTCCTAAAGGACGTCTAGATGCAGGTCACATGGTCAAAAATTCACGTCTCAAATCTGGGTAAATCCACAGTTTTTAAGAAGTAATCCCAAATTTAGAAAATTATTTAAAATGGTGAAGGTGTATCGATGTTTTATGTAATGTGCCAACTAATAATGATGTTAATCTGCTCACCAGTAATTGTTCTCCATTGTATGCAATTCACACGTCTTCATAATTAGAATGTTAGGATTTTAATAATACTGTACATTAGTAGAAATCAATTTATACATTTATATTTTACTCTTCTTATGACTATTTAGGCAACTAATGACAAAAACAATATAAGGTGATGCTATTAAAAGTTACAAAGAAAAGTTATAGAAGAGGGAAACTGTAGTAATTAAAATGGAATTTATTTTGATACTGAAACTAATACCATCATAAAGAGGTCTTAAGTAACTGATGGAAAAAGGTCATCTGAGTGGTAGGAAGTCACCTACTTTCCAAGGTAGGGAGTTGTATAATATAAGTGTACTCCCCAAAAAGGCTATTTTCATCAACATAAGACCTACCCTGTTTATCATCTTTTGAGACTGATTAGCACTTTGCCTATGTCTGGTATTTCTGAAGTTCATCCTTGTATAACAAGGAAACTTTTTTGCTGTAAAGTTCAATCATTCAATTAGAACTGGACTCCTTCTGTTTAGATTCCAATGTAGATAATATTCTAGGATGACAAAAGCTATTTCAGTCCTGTACCTGGACCTAAAGTCTATTGGGTCTGCTAATTTATTTTTAGATGAAATACTAACATAAACAAAAAGTATCAGTACACTATAATACTGAAATTCTTGCAGGATCTTTTTACATTATAAAAATATGCAGTTTTAAAATTCAGTTTATATCAATGAAAGAAAAGAATCATCTATTGACAATTGCTAATTAAGTATTTTAGATCTTTAAAAAGATCTAAACATTTCTGTCTTGAAGTCAATAAATAATAATCATTGTTAGCAAATCCAGTGGAAGTATGGCTATTAGTTTTTATTCAATCCATTTGAAAAAAAAATCTGAAATAAATCCAGAGGTAAAGTATTTCATGGTATTTTACATTATCTAAAATCAGATTTCAGATTGAGAAATGTCACGATACTCTAGTTAAAACATTTTGTACAGTGTTTCTGCACTGTATCCAAGATTGACAGACTAACTGATAAATAAATGTTTAGGCTTGGAAAAAATAAAAGGTGGCCTACATTTAAGTAGGTAGGAAGGACTTAACACATTTCATTTTGAATCATATTGAGCATGTAGAGGTTTACATTTCAAATATGAATCTGTTGTTTTGAGCTACAGTCAGCTCTGTTTGATCTAAAGATACTTTCAAAACACCCAGGACATTTCACAAACTTGAAATGTGAAATTACATGCTCAAAATAGTTTGAACCAAAATGTGTGCACTCCTTCTTAACACTTTCAGATACTATATACTTTTATGTGAATCAAATACACAGTGAATTAGCTAAGAATGATAATTACTGAACAATTATGTAAGAATTGCTTTTATTTTATATGCTTATGGAATGTTCCTAATCATCTAGTTCTTGAATGTATATTGCCTTCTCAGAGGTGTACAAGAAACTACTTTTGATTTGGAAGGAGACATCCAAAGTGTAACAGGATTATCTACAAGCAAGGTAACAGATTATTAGTCTGAATAGCATGACTACTATCAGACTTAACAGTTGATACTTTAAATATATTTAAGAACACAGGAACATCTCAGTATAACCATTCAGTTTTCTGTTTAGTGCTTTGAATGATTTGATGATTTATTTTTAAAGTTCAGGTATTCCTTTTCACATTAATTTATCAAAAAACGTTTTCATGGAATTTATACAAATGATTGGGAGGAGATTTGTAGGAGCTGTACTGTTGGAATGTCATATGGGAATGGACAGAACACCTTCAGAGGAAACATTTGCTTATTTGGTTTTAGAAAGACAGTGATAGGTTTTCAGAAAGCATGTTCATTATTACTAAATTTAATAAGATAAATCTTTAAGAAAGTTGGAGGAGGATTCATACATTTTATATCAAAGTAAATTTAAATCCACTAAAACAACTTTTGGATATGTGTTGTATGGAGCAGAGCATCAATAGATTGGACTGTGACAGAATGTCGACTTCTAGCACAGCTGAACGAAGCATGGTGAAACCAATGATCAGAATAGAACAGCAAGATTATCACAAGCAGGATGGCAGGTACAAAAAATACTTTTTAAAATTTTGTGACTAAAATTTACAGAACGTTATTTTTAAATTAAAAAAAAAACACAATAGGTAGGTTTGGGAAGGAATTTGTATTTTTTTATGGAGAAAACTAATACTTTGAAAGGTCTTTCCAAATAATAGGTTATGTCTTTTATTAAGATACTAGTGTTTTTTTACAGCCATTGCAAACCATAGTGTGCCAAAGATTCTGTAGAGTCCTTTTTTTTTACTTGTTACAATTTGTTCATACTTATCTAACATCCTGCCTATAGAGTTTCTTTCTGGACAGTTCCCAACTCTTCTTGCATTTGAGGTCATATGGTGAAAGGGGAGCAAAGGGCTTGTGTTCAGTTCTTAGTGGTGGAACCATTGTCTTGGGGTGGTCAAGGTTTTACTTCTTTGGATCACAACTAATTTGAAATCCCAAAGTGCTTTTCAAAAGGCAACTGGACTTTCTTGCTTTTTTCCTTGATAATGTTTCATTTCTCATCCAAGAAGCTTCTTCAGTTACTATGGTTTTCTGAACCGAAGAAGCTTCTTGGATGAGAAATGAAATGTTTTCAGGGAAAAAAACAAAGTCCAGTTGTCTTTTGAAAAGCACCTTTGAGTAAAGGAGATAAATGTTAGGGTTATGTTATTTTATCAGTAGTATTATTATTTAGTATTAATATAAGAATGAATGTATGAAATGAATCTGGTGGTAAGTTTAATTGTTAAGACACAAAGAATTTTATACTCAAATGACACACTGTTTAACATAAGATAAAGAATTTTATACTCAAATGACACACTGTTTAACATAAGATGGAATATTTGTATAAAAATAAAATTATATATACATATATACATATATATACATGTTTTCTGAGGTTTTCGCGGGTGTTTGTATGTAGGTCTTTGGTCATTCGGGTTTTCTCCCGCGTAAAATTGGAAG
>JANHFM010007241.1:12294-33327 GCA_032468115.1 Grayia smithii
ATCTCATCAGTCATCTTCAGGCTGGTGTCTTTAGCTTCGCTCTTCTGGGAGAAGAACAAAGCTGAAGACACCAGACTGAAGATGATGGATGAGATTTTGTCGAAACGTTGCCCAGATACTTCCAATTTTACACAGGAGAAAACCTGAATGACCAAAGACCTACATACATATACATATACATATACATATATATATATATATATACATATACATATACATACACATACACATATACATATACATATACATATACATATAATCTAGTCACCTGCAGATTATATTTCTGAAATTAGTCAAAGCAATAAATTTAAAAATAGACATCATAGTCAGATAATCCCAGTATTTACTATTTTCAATGGCTCATAATTTATTACTCAGCCAAATTAAAAGCACTGATTTAATCTTCAAACCTTCATATTTTGAGATTCTTTCTCTTGTTTTCTACCCATACTACCTGAACCTTTACTTCTGGATACTGTGGCATACTGAAATCTATCAGATGACTAGTCTTGAATGAGCTATAATATAGCTTTTATAATATAGTTTATAAATTAACCTCTCGTTCACTTTTGTTTTCCCTGGTTAAAAGTTTTAGTAACATGATCTAATTACAGTAGATGACTAACTGTCTTGAACAATACATTGTGTGCTGCCAATGCATTAATAATGCAAACCTTCAATTCAAGTAGGCTTGCTGTCTTTTCAGCAAATGTAACCTCAGTGAATCTAATAGTAAGAGCAAGAAAGTAACAAGATATATTTCCCGCGTGCCAGTATTTTTGTATTTCATATCTATACAAAAAATGTATACAACTATAAAACAAAAACCTTTGGGAAAATCTTTATCGCTTGAAAATGAAATCAATTTGTTCTCTTTGAACTGGATTTCTGAAGATCTGTTTTCTGCCTCTAGACTTCAGGATGGTCCAGAATTGATACTACCTGCAAGCGTTGAATTCAGAGAAAACTGTAAGTATGTATTTTTATTTTAAAAAATAAGAGTAACAACTTGTATTATAAAATGTTTTATTTTGATAATATTGAAAATAGAAATTGACTGTTTGCAGTAATGATATAAAAAATAATCCGTTTAAATTCAAGTCTGTAAGCAAATTTCTGATTCCATATGATGTGAGATATAAAATCCAGTTTAAAAGTATTAGTTTTGTCCTGAATTTTGTCAGAGCCCCCAGTTATTCGGATCTGCTTTAGTTAACAAGAATGAACTTTCTAATTTAAGATAGGTCTACTGTGTTAAATATTTTAGAAAGCAGCAGCCCAAGAAAGATGAAATGGATTAATCTGCAGCCATTTTGCCAATGTTGCTAGCAGTGATCAAATACTTGAGGCAAAATGCCTCATTAAGATGAGAATAACTCCAAATCCATGTATAAAATTAATCAGAAATGTTGCTAAATTACTTGCCATGTTTTAGGTTAGTGGTGAGATAATTCATTTAAATTATTGGTATAGACATTATGTATAGGCATTATGTTCTCTGATACAGGTTTATTAAACTCCTTTTTGCATTTTGCTTTACTTGCCTGTTTACTATTTAATTTTCAGTAATTTAATCTTGTAAAAATATTTTGGTGTTAATGTTTGAATCATGAAAGTGATGCCAATAATTTAATTTGGATTTTTTCCTGAAGTGATGACTTACTATTGCTTCTTAGACTTCTCAGTTAAGAGTTAGCTTATCCCTTTTTTTTTGTTCTTCAGCTGAGGATGCTTTTTTGTCTGCCATCATCAATTACACCAATAGCTCAACAGTTCATTTTAAACTATCACCTACTTATGTTCTGTACATGACATGTCGGTATGTATTATCAAGCCAGTACAGACCTGACATCAGTCCCGCTGAACGAACTCACAAAGTCATTGCAATAGTCAACAAGATGGTGAAAATGATGGAAGGAGTTATACAAGTGAGTTTCAGTCTAAGAACCTATTAAATTTTTTACATCCTCAAAAAAGACTGCTTTTGCAGGATTGTTTTTACCAAGTTGCATTTATATTAGAGATCATAAGCACAGTTTGTTTTGGATATCATAATGCCATTTGTAACTGTGTATGAAATAACTCTTGTTGTGACCAAATTGCAGTCAGACATTTGTAATGAACCTACAAAAATATTGAAAATATTTTTAAAAACCGTGATACTTCTTGATATGGAATGGTGAACAAGAGGTACAAACTATCTGTTATAGTGTTAATATTCGTATGTTTTATTGGAGATATCTAAAATATATTTCAAATTATCTTCATATTTTGTTTGAATTATCAGTATTGGTTCAGGTTTATGGAATATGATGGTAATCATGTTACAATCCTATCATGTGGTATTCTCTTTTTTTAATGGAAGTTGCTGTGAATAAAACTCTGTTCACAGATGTTTCTGCTGATGGCTGTGGGTGGGTAATTCCCCCAAAATGTGGGCTGGTGGGTCATTTCTCCAGAAAAACTGTGTAGAAAGTTGGTGAGAAGATGAAAAGATGTGGGTTGCAGTGGTGGGGAGGAAGTGATTGTGAATTGTGTCCTTTTCTTCAGCAAGATTTCAGTCATGGGAAGATTACTTCTGTTTATGGAATGAACATTCTGGATCCAAACTATTTTCCATCTATGCAGGGACAATAAATTATTATTGATAATAATTATAATTAAATATGGCAAGCTTTTAAATATAAAGTGGTGCCATAACTTGAGCATCACTCAATGTTTTACATTCTGTGTCCAAATAATTCCATTTATATGAACAACATATTCCTAGTTATGCAGCCAATTTATTAAGTGTTTCAATTTTCATTTTCTTTTAAATTGTCCTGTTTCTGTCTTCACATGTCTCCTGTTACTTTAATGATGCTGTCAATTTGAAGTATAACTCTGCAAGGACTAATGTGCAAAAACTGTTTAATAGAAGCCAGTAGAACACTTCTCTCAGCGGGCTGCCATCTTATTTAGCAGGCTTAGCTGCACTGCCTCATAGTCTTTGAGTATGATACACACAATACTTTCAAGCACTGTGTGACTTTGAGTCAGTCTTTGACTTCTTGTGATTGTCTGAACCAGTTCCTGTTAGTCTTTCATGTATAGTTTTAAAACAAAGGTAACATTTTTGCATAATAATGACCTATAATTATTGTTTCAATAATTTTATTAAGAATTGTATTATCCATATAAAACTAATACAAGAAACTAATATAAAAAGTAAGAAATCTGGGGATATATAAGAAATATACTTATCCCCAGTAAGTATATTCAAATTAATAACTTATCATTATTTTATGATATTCAACCAAGTACATTTCTGTTTTCTCCTGAAAAATTTAGATTGCATGAATACCACAGGAAAACAAGTTTGTTAGCTCAGGGGCTATAGCACTAAAGACCTTTTATAAAAAAAAACCCTGTAGTGGTCAAAAATGAAAAAAAAAGCATGAATATCACAAATATTATACTAAACAAAAATATATTAAACAAAAGAGCTTTACTCCAAAGCAGAACCACTTGTAAAAGAAAGCTACAAATGGGGCCTATTCAGTTTGGTCACTTAATTGGCTAATATTTTATTTTATGAATGGCTTGGTATCTAATTCTGTTTTTTAAAATTGTATTTACAATGATGGATTATGGGGGACCCATTCCAATATGAGTATAACAATCCTGCCCATTTCCTCTCATTTATTGCTGAGCAAAAAATACTTTCCTTTTTTGCTTTCCATTCTCTTCTCTTTCCTTGCCTGATTGAGACTTCTTTTGCCTAGGAGGGAAATGTTTGTTGTCTAAGTTCTTACTCAGCAGACACTGTTGTAGGGCGGATCAACCTGCCCCCCCCCCCTTACCACCTCTTTCTCTTTCTTACACAATTTCAGTTTCATTCTTTTTTTCCCCCAGTTATTTATATTGCTTGATAGGAAATTCTTTCAAACAGTAACAATATGTGTGTGTAGCCTTGGCTGACCAGAGCCCACTTGGCCAGGAAGGCTGTCAGCTGAGGCCAAGGTGAGCTGTTAAGCCACTGCCCCTCCTCCTCCTGCAGCACTTCCCATGGCTTATCATGAATACTTGTGTGGCCTTAAGTCTCTGATCTTGCTGCTGATCTTTCAGTGGTTCGGAAGTATTATTTGGAGGCATAGAAAATGACTTTCAGTGAGAAAAAATAAGTGAGACGATAGAGAAATAATACAAGAGTGACTTTGGAACTTCTGGATTCAAAGGCTAGAGAAACAAAAAGTATAAAGTTTTGAACAAATGCATTATTTTGTTTTGCAGAGGTTTTCTTTTCTCTAACAATACTGTTACTAACTGCTATTGCTAATATGGTGAAGAATTGCCAAGATAGAAGACTTTACTGGCTTCCATGGACAGATTTAGACATTATTCCATGCAGGATTGTACCATTTGTATTAATGCATATATATATAGATTGGCTGGAAGAAAAACTTGGACTTCCTCTAAAAAGTTTCTCGTGTGTGTATATATATATATCTTTTAATTTCTCAGTTATATCATGTTCCCCCAGTGAAATGTTTTAATGTGACTGAGCATAAGTCTTGTGCTTTCATATTTTAGTGTTTCATTTTTAAAATTGTCATGATTGTTCACAAGTTTCTTTCTTCTGTTTGATTTCCTTCGTTTTTCTCCAGGAGGTAGACCAGGTTGATCAGGTAGGATATATTGCTGGGAACTGATCCTAGCTATGTTGGCTTAGCTCAGTTTCTCATGCTGCTTCCATGTAAAATACAATATTTCTACAGCTGGATTGAACATAACACTCATTCAGCAACTGGAACATGCAGTACTAAAATCCTTTTTTGACTGCGCAGCCTATCAGCATTTCATAATTTCTGCTTAACGCACTTCAGTACAGAGATGTAATGACAAAAGTTCTTTTCCTTCCTTTTTTGTTTATTTTGTCTGTGGTTCTGTTCTTTGGATCTCATCTGAGGTTGCCTGGCCTAGCATTTGTGGTCGGGAAAGGGTGAGATAGATCAGTACTTGATACTGCTTGGTGCCAAAGCCAGTGACTAGGCAGTATCTGGGTGACAGTGTGTATTAATGAATGTGTGCTCACACACACATACAGATTACCAGATAATGCATACATCTTAAGCTTTCAACATTTCATGACAACATGCTAAGTCCATTTCATTAACAGCATTTGGAAAATTTAATATTTTATCATTCAACTTGCACTTTAAAGCAGTTGTAACACGCACTATATATTTTTTGCAGTTTCATATAAATTCTTTGCAAGTATCTGGTAACAGATATGTTTGGTTATTAGTTGGTACTGGTCTATCTAACAGAGCCTTTGACAGAATGAAAGCTGAAATACAGGATGGATTTATGTTGATGTTTATAGCCCTTTTTCAATATTTGCAGAAACAGAAGAATATTGCTGGGGCACTTGCTTTTTGGATGGCAAATGCATCTGAGTTGCTGAACTTTATTAAGCAGGATCGAGACTTAAGCCGAATCACATTAGATGCGCAAGATGTTTTGGCACACCTAGTTCAGATGGCATTTAAGTAAGGAAAACTAATTTATGCTTGGGGATCTGTTTTAGTTTTTCTTAATGAGCAGTTGTTTATTGTGACTGAATTCTAAATCTGTTTGGAAATGAAGTAATGTGTGTTTCTAAAAGTGTAAATGTTCTGATGTGTATTCTTTCTGTTTTTTAAAATATTGTTATAGTTACTATATTCTGAAAAATATAGTTACTATAGTTACTATATTCTGAAAAATATAGTTACTATAGTTACTATATTCTGAAAAACTATAAATTGTTTTATGGTTATAAAAGAAATATTCAGTTTGGAGTTCTAAGGAATATTGGATTAGCATTATATTTTAAAATTAAGGTAGCTCCCCCCTCAAAAACAACCTGAAATTTAAGATACTTTCCCTTCCCCCAGAAGAAAAATCAGAAAAAATGTTAAACATGAAATTCCTATACAGTCCACCTTTCCTAACTTGTTAAGTAGGAAAATCAATCAGTGATTCTCCCCACAAAAATAGTAGTGCCATAAAATAATTAATTTGAGATACTGGTTAAATTTTTATAAGTTTGTGATGGCCAAATGTTAATATTTTAATTCAATTTTAGTGCTATAATATATCTATTTCTTGGAAATAATATAGCAGATATTTCACAACTTGTGAATATGTATGTGTGTGTGTGTATGTACACACACACTCACACTTAATATAGGTGTATGTATATGTGGGCTACTAGTATACTTGTTTGAAAATAGACACCATAGAACAGTGGGACTTATTTTTGAGTTGGTACCTGTAGGGAACATCTGGAAGATCTAGATTTTCTGTGTTTGTAATGAAGTTATTTTGCATAGCACTACAAGCTTGAACTTATTTGCCTACTGTTCACTAGTTTCACACAATTTACTTTTTCAGATACTTGGTCCACTGTCTTCAGTCAGAGCTTAATAACTACATGCCTGCATTCCTTGATGATCCAGAAGAGAATAATCCTCAAAGACCTAAAATAGGTTTGAATATTTTATGTTACATTAATTATAATGTATGTTATCTTAACAAGACTGTGATAGCATAACGAGCATATGTTAGGAAACCTTGCTGAGTATATTCATGCACAGTAACAAATATTTTATTTACCTATAAATAAAGACATTTATTTATTTAGGGAACTTGGTCACCTACTGAAAACCAAGTCATCCATTACATTATTGTTTGTGTGATATTACTTGTTAATGTAAGTACATACACTTACCTGTGGAGGTGTAAATAAATATTATAATTATGCTCTAATAGGGTCTTACAGTAAAGTCAAATGTAACTTCATTGTGGAGAAAAGATACTTTACATAAACCTCAATGGTTTATTATATTTTACTGAAACTGTAATAGTGGAATATTAAAATACTATAGAGTAGGATTTAGATGGTAGCATTACTAAAAAATGTGTAAAGTTTAGAAGAAACTCAGCTAAAGTTTGATGGGATGGAATGCCCAAGAGTACAGTTTTGGAATATCCAACAATAAAACTATATTGGGAAGTAATAACTATAAGTAACCAGTGGATTCCTTAATAATCTTGTTTGTGGCTTAAATAGGGAAACATGCGCCCTTTAATTTATTATAGATTGTAGCTGCAAATAAGAAAAGGACTGCTGTTCCCATGTTTACATACTGTTTATGTTAACAACTAAGGTAACAGATTTGGCAGCTTGCCAATAATACCATAGTAATAGCCAACTGTTTGTTTTTGTTTCTGAGAGTCAGAGAGGCAGGGAAAGCAGTAAAGGATTAAAATAATAAAAACTTATTTTTATCCATATCAACATATTTGTATTAATTATATATTACATTAATATTAAAAGTTTATAATATAATGTGATATAAAGTAATGTAAGGTGGTTCAGTGTTATCTTTCTGTAATAAAGATTTCCATTTAGACTTTAGCTTTTGATATTAACATAGATGCATAGTTCCATTTAGAATTTATTGCTGAGTAAAAATGTCATGTGCAACTTCTTTCTTGTAGATGATGTCTTGCATACATTAACTGGAGCCATGTCCCTGTTGCGACGATGTAGAGTGAATGCAGCACTGACAATACAGCTCTTCTCCCAGCTATTTCATTTTATCAACATGTGGCTTTTTAACAGATTAGTTACTGATCCAGATTCAGGACTGTGTTCACATTATTGGGGAGCTATTATTCGTCAACAGTTGGGTCATATAGAAGCCTGGGCAGAAAAACAGGGTTTGGAGCTGGCTGCTGATTGTCATCTCAGTCGGATAGTACAAGTAGGTATTTGAGTATATTAGAAAAAAAATAAATTCACAGTCTTTTGAGGCACATACATCGAGTTGTATAAGACAGTATTTAATACATTTTAATAAACAGCTTTAGGAAATTAAGAAATCCCCATATTCTTTGTTCAGTTCTGCCATATTATTGACCCAATTTCTGTACCATAATCTCTGGTGCTTTTATTGAAAATTCTTAATTGGATGGGAATGCTTAAGCACTATTTAATCATGGATCTAATTCTTATGAGTAGATTTCAGAATGTGCTATTTAATGTTCAGTCTATATAGTATATGGGATTCCGAAGTGTTTGGTTTGTGCCTGATGCTTGCCTTTGTATGGTCAGAACTGTTGGGACAGTTTGTCTGAAGTATGGCTGGTTTTTCTGTGCAGTTTTAAAGGGCTGCTCTGTAAAGTTGCTAAATTAGTAAATTTCATAATGTTACTAATTTTCGGTTCTTCTAGACTAGACGGTTTTAGGCCTTGGATTGTACTTCATACTCTGTTCTATACTATAGTTCCATTTTATTGTTCAAAAGCTATGCTGATTCTAAATTGGTGTATGCCTTTGGTAATCAGTTGGATAAGTCTACATAGCATACTTTGTGACATCAACATATTATTTTGTACTATTTCAAATTATTTTGTAATATTTTATAATATTTAATATTATGTTATATAAGGATTAATGCCTTGGGGAGGAGGTTGGACTAGAAAACCTCCAAGGTCCCTTCCAGCCCTGTGATTCTATGATTTTATTTTTACTACAGAGTTCTGTAGTTCTGTATGCAAACAGCGTGAAACGATTTCTGACAAAGCCCCTTCTTTCTTTATGCAACTGTCACTTTTAAGTTATGGATGGGGGCATTGTTTTTCTTCTTTTTCCTCCCAAGTGGAGCTTTCTTGATATTTTTCTGTTACTACAGAAATTTACATCAGAGCTTTTCTGCATGGCTAGTGTTTTTGAACAATATAACCAAATCCTACTTGCTTCTTATACATGCACAGTACGGAGATAAAATAGTTTCCTTGCTTGTATTTTAGTGTCACAGGATGGCAGCTCTCTTGATACCTTACTGACACAGAGGTAGAAGCCATTATAACCTAGGCAGGAAAATTTCCTCTGTCTCTTGACAGTCAGAACTCAAAGAAAGACAAATTCTTGGTTGTTACAAACTGAATGTTTTGAGGCTCACTTCATATTTCTGTGAAGAATGTGGGAACTTTTGATAAAGGAAAATAAAGAGACCTTGCTCTTTAGCAAAAGGAAATCGTGCAGTACAATTTTCAATATAAATGCATGTGAATACAATATTAGTGCACAGTCACTTTGAAAACCCTTTCCTGTTGAGTCTTCTTCTGACAACCAGAAAGGCATATGGTAATCTCAAATTCTATTTATTGTTCCATATATCTTTAATAAATGGTAAGATGGAATGCTGTACAGCCAAGTGCCAGCCTCAAACATACTTAGTTTTAAAAATGTCTCTTGACGTCTTGTGGCCCTCATAAATGATGAGATCTATCTCTTTTGGGTGTTTTTTATTTTATTGACTATTTATTTAAATAGTCATTTGATGTATATGTTATTACATTCATATTCACATTCATATTTTGTGAACCACTTTGAATATATACTGTATGTCTTGCAGTTTATTCCTAAACAAACCCAAATGGTGGGGAACAACAAAACTCCAGCATTTTTGGTGATTAGGTTTAGATAATTAGATTATCTAATCTATAATTAGATTAGGTAATGTGTAATGTTAAACCAATCCATGACAAGACAAAATCAAGGTATATTTTAAGTTTGTCCAGAGATTACAGAATGCTGACTGATTGAAGAAAAAAAATGAGACAAAGCATAATCCATAATGAAAATTGCACTGTTTCAATATTTTCCTGATGAACTTAAGTAGTACTAAATCAGCATTTATCTGTCACAGTGTTCACTGCTATGTACATTAATATCAAAGTGGATCTATTTATAATCAACTTTTTTTTTCAGGCAACTACATTACTTACTATGGATAAGTATTCTCCTGAAGACATTCCTAATATTAATAGTACCTGTTTTAAACTCAATTCTTTACAACTGCATGCATTGCTACAAAACTATCACTGTGCCCCAGATGAGCCATTTATCCCACCAGTAAGTTAATCTTACTTTTAAATTTGGGGTGGGTGGGTGATTGAAGGGCATTCAATATAAGTTTATGTAATGCAGTGGAAATTATATGGCAGTGAATGAAAACTTTTTTACTTAAGGAAGCTAATACTAATGTTGAAAACATCATTTTTAATTAGTGGGGTTTTTTATTGTGTGCATGGTACTTTGTTTTTTACAAAGAATATATAGATGGGTCTTACCTACTGCAGTTGGGGTTGGCAATTCTGTCACTAAGTGGTGCGGATGTTAAATGAAATGTCATAAGATGTTACTGACTTAAGAAATCAATGGCAACTGCTGTCATTAAGTCAATCACCATGGATCATTACGTGCACTGTCATCTGATCACAAGTTGTGACTTCCTGCCGGCTTCCCCACTGACTTTGCTTGTTGGGAGCCAGCTGTGAAAGTCACAGATGGTAATCGTGTGAAGGATGCTGAAAACATTGTAAATGTGTATTGCTTGCCAATTGTCCACATAGCAATCGTGACCTCAGGGATGCTGCAGTGGCCACAACATTAAGGGCAAGTCATAAGTCTACCTTTTTACTGTTGTTGTAGCTTTGAACAGGCACTGAACAGGTGGTCAGTAAGTGAAGACTACCTGTAAAATAAATCTAAATGCTTGTCTCTGAATTATGTATTCCCCATGGTACATTTAACGTCAGAAACCTTTTAAATATGTACAGAATTAGAACTATTTGGGGAGATGTTCCAGAGCAACTATTACATCCAACCTGAATATATATTCTGTGCTAAGTAAAGACTTCTCCATAATCATGTTATTTATTATTCTAGTTCTGCTAGCTTTTGTTGATTATATGGCTACTCTCGGTTCAGAAGATTTTACGGTTCTCAGATTTGCGATTTTATCTCCTACGTAATGATCCAATGCATTATTTTTTTTTTGGCTTGTATTTCCTGACACTGATATCCTCACTTAACAACCATTTGTTCAGCTGTTGTTTGAAGTTGCAATGGCATCGAACAAATTGAGAGTTATGAACAGTCCTCAAAGTTAAAGCCATTCCCACGCCCCTGTGGTCACAGGATTACTGCCAGGAGATGTGTGGGGTCCTCACTGGAGAACAGTGCAGTTCTGATGTAACAACCGCAGCCAGGACTACTGGAATTTCCATCACCAAGTTATACCGTCACCTGATATTTTGCTTAACAACTGCTTCAATAACAATGAAAATTCTGATCCCAACGGTCATTAAGCAAAGGCTATCTGTATTTAGCTTATCCGTTTCCTTGAACAGTCACTGGAACAGTGATTATAGCCTAAATGTTTTCTTCCTGATATTTTATATTCCTGAAATATATCTTACCAAATTAATTCTTCTTCTCAACCGAACAATGAATACCTGCAGTGGTCTCTGAATCAATTAATAACATGACTAAATCCAGACAGCAAAAAGGTAGAATTCCCTTGCCTTGATTTCCATGTATAATGCTGCATATTTTTCCTCTTTTCACCAGGAATTAATAGAAAATGTGGTAGCTGTTGCAGAAAATACTGCTGACGAACTAGCTCGTAGTGATGGTAGAGAAGTACAGTTAGAAGAGGACCCTGATCTTCAGCTTCCTTTTCTTCTCCCAGAAGATGGTTACTCATGTGATGTTGTCCGAAACATTCCAAATGGATTACAGGAATTTTTAGATCCCCTCTGCCAAAGAGGTTAGCTTCTTTTAAAGCTTGCAATTATGTAGAAATTACATGGTAGTTCTCCCAGGTAAACCAGACAGGAAACATGATTAGATGAGAGCTAAATCTACTTTATTTAAAGGCTACATTAACAGAACCTTGCACGTCTGAAGATACAAACTTTCCACCATCACTTTTAACAGTCTAGTCAATTAGGGCAGGTTCTTCCTAAGTTTCTTTCCCTGATCATTAAG
Organism: Grayia smithii; assembly: GCA_032468115.1. Taxonomy (NCBI): domain Eukaryota; kingdom Metazoa; phylum Chordata; class Lepidosauria; order Squamata; family Grayiidae; genus Grayia; species Grayia smithii. The sequence goes on from JANHFM010007241.1 coordinate 24,164, forward strand.
CAATTGCAGGCTCCTTCAATTGCAGCATCTCTTTATCTCGTCCCCAATAGTCATCCACAATAAAGTAATTTATTTATACTTTTAGTTTCTGTTTTGTCCAGTATTCTTATTACTTTGTTGTACACCACCCAGAATCTATGGTTATAATCTGTAGGTTATAATAACTACAATTAAATAAATATATTTACCAAATTGATGCCCAGTATTTTTATTTTTAGTAATGAATCCTTTATGGAGTAAGTTTTTGGAGGTCTCTAGTGTTCTAATTAACTTATTTGAAGCATAAAAAAAGTCTTGTTATCCATTAACATTTTCATTTAGCTTTTTGCAGGTTAACATCTCATCCACGCTCACCAGGAACTTGGACAATATATTTTGAAGGTGCAGATTATGAGAGCCATCTGTTACAAGACAATGCAGATTTGGCAAGTACTCATATTACAAGAAAGACAACAGAAATAGATATATTAAACTATGCAATGACATATGAAATTTGTACTAATAATGTTTAAAAATCAGAATGTAGGATTCCCCAACTTTTTCTTATAGTGGGGAAAAAGCATTCTCTTAATAAGTCAATGTTGCTTTTTTATTACCCTTTAGTATTGGAATAATTAAGATAGCAGGATAACGTCTACATTTTTTAAAAAATCAAAAGTATTTCTCAGGAAGTGCTCTAGCTGGTTCTCAACATTTTCTCTTTATTTTGTTTCATCAGGCTCAGCCATTGAGGAAAGAACCTGAAATAATTACTGTAACACTAAAGAAACAAAATGGGATGGGATTAAGCATAGTTGCTGCTAAGGTACTAAATGATTTATTGATATGAAACTTGTTATTTAGAATGATAACAATAGATCGTGTGTAACTTAATATGAGTAAATATTGGAAGCAGTCATAGAGTAACAGAAAGCTTTAAAAACTTGTTTGATTAGGCTTTTTAAAAAAGTTTTCAACTAATGCTGGTATAGCAACTATTTCATTTTTTGCACAGCTGCTCTTTCACTATACATGAGACACAAGAGATGTCTCTACCTTAATAAGCTGGCTGGTGTGGGAGCAGGTGGTGATATGTCTATCATGATATTTCTTGCTTTTTAAAGATAAAAGGCAATGCAATTTCACTAGATTTTTCTGTTAGACGTAACTAAAATATGTTAGTATGAGAGAAACAGGGTATTTCCCATATGGAAAAAATAAGTGCCATAGTATGGCATATTTTTTTCCACATGAGAATAGCCTTTCTTAATCCTGAGACACTTGCAGATCAGCTTGTTCTTTACCTCACAGATGACTAAAGGTAGAATTCTCAAAAGCTGAAAATCAGTTAAAGATGCAAAATGGGCACATGCTTGGCTTCCCAAGATTCCATGTGTCTAAGATCAACACAACAGGATTGTTTGGACACTTGGTTAAGATCAACACTTTTTTCTCACAAACAAGTATCTGTTTTGTCTTTCTTCTTTCCATTGCCCCTAGCTTTTGAATTAGAGACAGTTTTTGTTGATGTTGCAACTAGAAGGTGAAACCCTGGTCAATTTAGCTAAAACATGATTGGATGGTTATGGATTAGGAACTCCTCCACCCCACCCCAAATAAAATAAAATCAGGAACAATACAACTGCAAACTAGTTACATATTGTTGTCAAGAAAACCACATGAATATGTTCATGAAATCATCAGGTTGTATTCAATTTACTAAAGGCTTTACTTTTAATGTATCTCATTGGCTATACATCTATATTGTCCAAGCAAAAAGGCTTGCTTGTTGATTTTCAAGTTTGTAGCAACCTGAGTGTAATCTAAAGTAAATTCTTGACTCAACAATTTTCACCCAGCAGATGGTGCACTGCTCCAGTATTGAAAAATACTAAATTCATGTAACTAAAAATAAAGCACCCCCCCCCCCAATGGAATGTGCTGTTTGAAACTTCATTTTTTTTAGATTATTCTGTAAATGTATTTTTATTTATGGGACCATATCCTAAGTTTTATGTATACAATGTTTAGCTCCCAGAGAAAAGATAGGATATAAATCTAATAAGGAATGAAATAAATAGCAAATGAACAAATGAAATTTCTTGTTATTGATTTTTAAGGAAGAGTTCACATGGATGTTGGTCTGATATTTATTTCTCTTAAACAGTATGTAAATAATTTCTAAATGATATTCTGGCAGAGATATTGCACCACTGAAATGAATTTGCTGTTTTTTGTCTCAAAAACTATTGATTCACTGAACATTTTGCATTAAGATACAAGCAGAACACATTGTAAGGTTATCTCTGACTTCTAGGAGTGTTTGGTTTTGAAGAGTCCCTAGTGCAATTTATTAACAAGTGAACAATTTCACTAGTCTTTTTGAAGCAAGAGAAAAATTAGCTTGTAGAATGAGACAATGGAACAATTTATAAGTTTGATATAAGATTCTGTTCTAGGCTCCCTAAAATTTCTATTAATCTGATCACATTGATTAATTTATGTTCATTTAGCAGGTTTTGGGAAAGAATCAACAGGGAGCCAGGGCTGTTTTTCTCTTGTAGCCAAAATCCTCTAGTAGAGAATTAAAACTTAGTTAAAGTAACCTTAGTAGATGAGAAGTACATTTTTTCTTTTATAATTTTAATAGGATTAATGTATAATAATTTTAAATGTTTTAAATGCTTCTTAAATGTTCTGTAATAAAGAGTTGATAAATATCAGACTTTCTGCTAAAGAGATGGTACTTTTAGGTGCTATTATCTAAAATTAAAGAAAAAGAAAATTGCAAAGGGATATCATTGGTCTTAATATATTCTGTAATGGCATTTTAGCCATTGAGAAATATCTGGCAATTTGAAATTGTTGACTTCATGCCTTGTCATCGACTAACCAAATGCAAATTGTTGGCTACTCTTTAAAACAAATTTCTGAACTAACAAATTTTTAATCAATTCAATCACTACATCACTTTCATGTTTGGAATAGTGAGATTCCACTGACTTCACTGCTAAAGAATATACTTCTAATTCATAATATTCCTGAAATAATAACTACAATACCCAATAATTTTTAGTTAATAGGGGATTAACTAAAGCTGTCATTAATGGTGAATGATAAGGATTTGGTATTGGATCAAATGTTATCAGACTGTTTACAACATTGGCATTCTGTATGAGCATAGCCATTCCGAGCTGAAGGGCAATAGTTATAATTCCAGTCTGTTCTGAGTGATTTCCTACTGTTGCTGTGATGATTTCCAGTGGCAAACTAGTTGCTGACACTTAGATGGTTGCTTACCCATAATAGTACCAAGAAGCACACTTTGGGTGGCAGAAATTGGCTTATTTGGAGTTCAGGGATAATAATGCTCTGAGAGTGAGGGCAAAAATTTAGTAGTATTACGTCTAAAATATGTTTTGATGTTAAATGCTGCTTAACTTCGAACCACACTATGGTTACATTTTATGAAATCCAGATGAGTTGGAAGCAGTGTGTGCATGCAGTTTACTTTAGAAATATATCACTTGGGGGAGGAGGGAGGGAGGGGAGGAGCTAGCATTTGATTTCTTCAAATCTGAGAGCCAGCACTTTACTTCCTGTTTAATTTGGATTTTCTATATCTTGTACAATAGAGTGATTGATTTTTTTTCTAGGCAGTATCTTTTTAATAAAGTTTTTAAATGAAAATCAGAGTAGCAAAGCTGTGTATGAGTTGGACTATTATATCGATCGTAGCTAGTGTTGATAGATGTTATGCAGCATCAATTCCTGGCCAAATTATCCTGCTGGGTGTTTTGGAAAATCTAGCAGACTGAAAGTTGTGGTTAAAGTCTAAGAAACAAGTGAGGAGTTATATTTTCTGGAGTTACAATGTGGTTTTCAGTCGTTGGAAGAACAGAATCCTTGGTAAGTGTCTACAAGGAAAGTTTCCCTATAAACTTACAGTTTTAACATTCTTCCTAATCTTCCATTTAATCCAGAATTGTTTGGCAAATGAATTTGGAGCACTGCTTTTATAACATTACTGTCTATTTGAAGCGATGGCATTAATAAATTAAATGAATTATACATAAAGCTTGTTCCTATTATCTGATATTAAATGAAAAGTACAGAGGCAGGGTTTAATTTCTGTAATTTGTAAGTAACAATGATTATATTAAGTGTTGAAAAATCAGATCTAATTTAAGCCCTTTTCATGTTACTTGATAAAATGGAAGTACATTTAAATCCTGGACATACAAAAATTGAATAATTTGACATTAATAAATAAAAGAATTAACAGACTTTGCAGATGTTCCCATTTCATAAATTTTCATCTAAGTAAAATAAATGTTGGCATCCTTTGATTCTGATGTTAGAAAGCAAAAGTATTTTAAAATGCCTTAACAGGTTATTTAATAGATTGACAACAACCAATTTTACCTGATCACATTTGCTATTCTTTGTTTTCAGTTGCTTTTACAAAGAAAGAGTGAAGAAAAAAGAAAAAAAATGAGTTTAAAATGATAGAAATTGTAAAGAAAAGCAAGGGGGAAATTCAATGAGAAACTTGTAAATTATTTTATATTAAATAATCTTAAAACGGCTTAACCTTATCTATGCTGTGTGTGTGTGTGTGTGCGTGTGTAGATGTCTATCTGTCTCCACGTGTATTTTTATGCATGGAACAGTATAACTAGGAAACAGCATAAAGTTAGGCATGTTTTTTGGGGGGGCATGTGTATGTATACCCAAAATAATTGTGTTTAAAATTCAAAGCTGAAGCCCTATTTTTATTCCAATTCATAAAAAAGATACAATTGCACTTGACTTCTAAACCTTCCCTCTTTTTAAAGTGCTTGATCACATTTGATTTTTTTAAATCTTGAGATTTGTCTTAATTTTCCTTTCAGCTTCTCTTACTTAAAATTTTCAGGTAATATTACATTGTTTAGTGGCCTCTCTCTAATAATATATAGAAGCTGGAAATACAGTATTTAATCACTTGGGTTTTTTATCTCAGACATAAGTGACCATTGTGTACACACTTGGGGAAAGCAGATAAATTCATTAGCTAGAAATAAGGCTTTCTTCAAAATTTGTAACACAACCACTCACCAAAGGGAGGAGGCAGGCTATTTTCACTGGAATTGCTTTCTCTGTACTCCTTTGCATCATCTAAAAACTACTTCTACTGTACAGATTATTAGGAAGAAATAGGAAATTAATAAAATGACATCTAATAGAAGAATCTTTACCATTTATAAGGATCTATTATTAATCTTCATATTTTATTATGTTTTGGAATACATCAGGACTTTATAAAAGTAAGGGAGTTATATCTTTCTAGTTTAGTTCTAGAGAGAGTAATTTTTAAAAACCCTTTGAACTGGTTTCTTTGTCACTTGGATTGCTGAGTGTTCATGAATTTTTTTTATTGCAATATTAAAACATTCCTCTGGCTATTAGCCTACAAGTTACTTGGAATTCATATCCAATGTTACACATGAGATTTCTACTTATGAGTATTAACCTTATTCTACTCTGACCACTCCACTGCAACTGAGTGAAACAAAGTTTACCCTGCAATATTTCCAATGAAAGGGATAAGGCTGTTAACATGCTAAGCTTGTGCAATATTGTACTTTGGATTTGATGACAAAAATCATTTTGTAGCATGTAAAGGTGCTTATATACTTGCCTTATCAGCAGCTCTTTAATGTACTGTGAACTTTACCAGGATTGCTGTGATGCACGACTCTTCAAATACAAAATGCTACCTATTTCTAATAAAAGTAACTGTAGAGATATTTTTCACTGATCTTCAAAGAATGCTGCAGGGAACTCTTTTCCCCTTATATGCTTACTAAATACAGAGTTTTGTGTAATACTTCAGAATCATCTTTTTATTGTACTCACCTGAAATGTCAAAATGTTTAAAGAAAGCAGAATCATATTCTTACTGAACATTATTTTAAATGAAATGTCAATCTACAAATCATGATGGGAGTTGATATATTCCAGTGGTAACAGCTATTAGGAAACCTTTAATGAATGGATTAATCTAGTGGCTATGAGTAATTTCTCTGAAAATGGTCAACCCATTCACCATCAGTCTTAGTTCAAGTGATTTACCTACTCCTTTTCTTCTCCAACATTGCACATGTGTCTTTCCCCAAGCTATATACTCAGTGGAAAAAGACAATCATCACAGGCAACATATATCATTTTTAGAGTAAATGCATTCAGAGTTTTTTACTTAGGAACATTGTTGGAAACATGTAGATAGGTTGTCAAAAAGTTCCTTAGACTGTCCAGGAACTAAATGTTTGCATTGGTCTCTACTGGAACAAGAAATAACTCTATTGCAAATGCTACTGCTTGCACCCTAGCTTCTGTAAAGGAAATTTCTCATACTTGATGTCTGTAACCAAAAGAATAAAAAATTACAGTAGAATTAGTTGCCAAAAGTCTGAATTAAGAGCAGGTAGTCTTGTTGCTACACGATCATGAAAATGTCTTGGACAACAATGGCTCCCTCAGCTAAGAAATGGAGATGAACACTGCCTCCTAGAGTTGGACATGACTGGACAAGGGAAACCTTTACCTTTTCTTTTAGGAATAATTTACCTCCAACTTTATAGACTGACTTCAAGATATGCAATTTCTTCCATTCCAGTCTGAAATACAAAAACAGCAATAGTGGCTATCCTTGTTAAAATTCTTAAAAGTCTGTAAAATGCTTTATATGGATGGTAGTTGAGATAGCTTTATTACTTACACTGAGGTGATGCATAAGATGATGGTAAATTCCAAAGAAGTGTGAAAAATATTGCTGAAAGGAATATAACTCTCCAGAGGTTGCTAGCTTAAATTCCCACTATCATTCATTGTTAAGCAATGCTACTTATTTTGTTGCTAAAAATGTATTGTCTTCTGTAGTGTGTTATAGTAAATGTGTTATATTCTATAATACATTTGTAGTTAATTATATTTCCTAAGGTTGCTACAACTCTTTAAAAACTTATATTGTGATCCAATGTATGGATATTTATAAATAAGAGAATCTAAATCAGTTAGACCACTCTCTTATAAAATGTCCTTATGATTATAGCCTTAGCAATTAAAAAATTGCTTTATATCTTTTTAGGGTGCTGGTCAAGATAAACTCGGCATCTATGTCAAATCTGTGGTAAAAGGTGGTGCTGCAGATGTGGTTAGTATTTTGTAATTGTAAAAAATTGTTTGTTTTTTTAATTTCAAATATTTCTAAACTGCATGAAATCTGTTTTCATGTCATGTGAAATAATATAACTCTTACTTTGTCAAATATGTAACCAGGATGGTCGATTGGCTGCAGGGGATCAGTTGCTTAGTGTGGATGGACGCAGTTTGGTTGGACTTTCTCAAGAAAGGTATATCATACTCTCTGGAAATTGTAAACATAACAGATTATTTGTACATTATGTAAAACAGGTGTGACTTATTTGTTTTCTGTATTTTTTCTTTTTACCTATTTTATGTTTCTTCATCATAGCTTAATATATTATTGGTCATACCATAAAGGCTGAAATGCATCATTTTCATCCAGAACTTTTTTAGTAAAGATATATATGATGGGGCCTAGGACAACTTGCCGCAGCCATTTTGTTGTGCCCATCTTGCTTCGGCCAACTCACCACGGGACAATTCGCCACAGCTAACTCCATATGGGATAACTCAATGCCATAAATGTTATCCACCACTGTTTTTTTGACATTATTTCCATGGAAATAATGTCAAAGAAACAGTGGAGGGTAGCATTTACGGTATTGAGTTATCTCATGTGGAATTGCCTGCAGCAAGTTATTCTGTGGCAAGTTGGGCACAGTGAAATGACCGTGAAGTGACTGCAGTGAATTGTCCCATTCCATATATGGTAGTCCTTAAAAGTTTTAACCCTTTTGATTTTTCAAATTATACTACTTATTTATTTATTATGGAAAATGGTCCAAAACTGCATATTTGTGTCTGACAGAAGTGTGTGGGTAGCAACTTATTGTTTCCAGTGTCTTTTAATCACCTTAACCATGACATTAAGATTCCAATAGAATTTGCTGGTACATTTCAAAATTTATATTCCATCAAAGATAGCAAACCATCCCTGTCCAGAGGTAGCAAAGCAGGCTTAAACTGCTTTGATACTGCCACTATATTTTACACATGGAGTAAAAATTCTTATGCTGGAATAAATGTTTACAATGTTTCACCAAACATAATGCTTTTTATTTAAGACAAAAAGTTCTGTTTTGGTCTCATCCATCCATAGAACATACTTCCAATAACTTGTCTTGTCTTTCACAAATTGTAGGCAAGTAGGAGTGATTTTTTTTTTTTGAGAATAGTAACACCTTTGCAACACTGCCATGCACACTATTGTTGTTCAATGTTCTTCTGATGATGACTCCTAGGACTTGAGAGGGAACACAAGGTCATAGGTCATATTCATGAAATAATTAAACAGCAAAAGGGTTCACAACGTTTTAAGCACCATTGTAGCCTGCAGTATTTCTGGAAGTTATAAAATGTGTGAAGCATAACCATAACTACTTCTCATATCTGTCCATCTGTTGAGTAAGAGATAATATAATTGAGTAATATACTTGAGCATTGTATTGCAGATTGTAGTACCACTATTAGAATTTTAAGGAGAATTAAATAACTTGTGACTTATTGGATCATAGTTTCATTTTCTTACCTAACAAAGAGAACAAAATGACCACATGTGGGCAAAAATACAATGGGAATGGGATCAACTTCTGATTTCCTGTCGACTTCCCCATTGCTATTCCTTATGGGAAGCTGGCAATAAGCATCAGAAATTTCCCTTCCCTTCTCTTATGAAGCAGCGTTTAGCCCAGTTCAAGGTTACAAAACATATACAAACATTTTAGTAGAATATAACCCAATATTTTTGCTGGGTTGTGAAAAAGATAAGGCATAATCCGTTTGTTTTTACTATGATATTCCTTTTAGAACCCAAAGGGCCTCACTAGAACTCAAACGTAGTGCAAAAAAATCAGTTCTTGTTCCTAATATGCAAATATCATTGTATATAAATGAGTCTTAAGCACATAATTATGGGAGATATATAGAATAGAATAGAATAGAATAGAATAGAATAGAATAGAATAGAATAGAATAGAATAGAATTCTTTATTGGC
>JANHFM010007241.1:42410-55938 GCA_032468115.1 Grayia smithii
GTAGGCCCGTCAGTACGGAACCAGGCCCCTGTTGTAGTAGTTCAATATCACACTGGGCCCTACAATAAGGTGCCGGGCTAGATAATAAGATGATGAGCGGCTGCTGTTTATATAGACCTGCCAATACGGAACCTGAATGGCTGAGAGATAATTGATGGGCAAAGGGTGAGTGATAGAGAGGGCCCATCAGAACGGAACCCAGGCTAACAGAACTATAATTCAAGATAGTGGCACTCTCCCTCCCCAGCAATGACGAGATTCCCCACTCACGGTTCTGAAGTTCTTCAGGGCTCTCTGATTGTTTGAGGGTGCCTTTGTGGCTTGGCTGATGTCTCTGGGTGAGAAACAGGCCCCAAAATGGCGTTCGCGCCAAAAAGGAGCCTGGCATGGCTAAGCGCATCGATAAAGGAAGACTTAATGGCCGCTGCCGGCAAACCGCTCTACAGCTGATAGGCGGCCCGGCGGCAAACAGGAAAGCGTCCAATCGCCCGAAAACAGAAAAAAAATTAAGTATAGAAGAAATTGAAGTGGAAAGGGCTGAGGAGCTCCCAGGGGAGCCTGAGGAAGCAGCGGAGAGATCGCTGAGATCGAGGAAGGCAAAACAAAATAAACAAAAAATTTACGGAGCAGTTTGAAACCAGGAAGTAGGAAAAAACTTAGGAGAGGCTTCAAGTAAAAGGAAGAAAATCCCTTTAAACAATTGAAAAGGTAGAAATACAGAATCCAATCTATTAGTAGCCAACTGACTGAGTTAATTGAATGGAGTATTCCAGGAAGGAGGAGGGGCTTTTATACTTTTAGAACTCAGTCAACAGCCAATGAGAGGAGTTATAACTCATGACTGGAACTCCTCCGCAGCGTGATGAAAAAGAATGTTCAGGTAAGACCAACGTTCCCCTTTTAAAGCAATAAGAATAAAGTTAAGTTTTGAAATCCTATTTTAAAAAAGGTAGAAATAAAATCTGTCAGATTTAGAACTATGAGCAACTTAATTCAGAAGAAACCATATCCAATTAAAAATGGTACTAAGTGGGTTTAAATAAGTGAGATTCATTAAATAAACAAAGGGGAATGGATAGACAGTAGTCTGATCATGAGATGTTTTGGTTGTTAGGAAAAATTTTAAATATGAAGGAATCCCAAGAAAAATATTAGCATATAATATTAATTGTAGTTTACCTTCCTACCACCACCATCGTTAATTTTCGATGTCCCTCCCACTTCAAAAATATATGATACTGTGTGATACCATTCTAATGATTGAAATCTCATCCATTCGTTTCAAATGACAAATATTTGAAAAAAACCTGAAAGCTTAATATTAATGAATGAAACTATGGTTAGGCAACATACTGAACTTCACTATCCTTCAGACTCCCTACCAGTATTCTTTTAATTTAAAGAAAAGTGAGGAAGTGACATTGTTTGAAAATAAAAAATGGAATTGCTTGTGATTTGTATGGAAGTAGACTACTGGCTACCAAGTAAGGCAAAGGTAAGCAGGGCTGGGAAATGGTTTTTCTCCCTTAGAGGTAGTGATGGAGAACAACTTCGTCATTCTAGTAAATGGACATCCTATATCTAGTCATGGGCACCATCACTTCAGTTTTTTTCAGGGTGGTCGCTATCTTAAATATGCTTTGCTGCTTAAAAAATGCCTAACCCTCTTTTAAGGAAAAAAATTGGATTAAGTCAAGCCATGGTTTAGGAACCAGTCTATAGGAGCACTCCTTCAGTGGTGTCTGTCTTTGTGCATAAACTCCTATGTCCCTTTTAAGGAAAGCAAAACAACAACAACAAAAAGACTGTCATTATCTCTGCTCTGCATGTTTGGTAAAGTTAAATGTAAAGCTGATCTAAGCCTGACTGCATTCTTCCTCCGTACAACCCTTTCTGCATTGTATTTATAATGCCAAGCAGGGAGATGGGTATACGTTCATGTAATTTCAGACATTAAACTGTAATTGAGAGTTTAATTCATCCTGGCACTCAGTACAAGAAGGTTTATGATATTTTTGGTATTGAATATCTCTTGTTTTAATGGCAGCATACAGGTAGTCTTTGATTTACAACAGTTCATTTAGTGACTGTTCAAAGTTACAACGGCACTGAAAAAAAGTGACTTATGACCATTTTTCAGTTACAACCTTTGCAGCATGCCCATGATCACGTGATCAAAAGTTAAATGATTGGCAACTGATTCATATTTATGACCATTGCTGTGTCCCAAGGTCATATGATCATTTTTGGTGACCTGACAAGTGAAATCAATGGGGAAGCCAGATCCACTTAACAACCGAGTTACTAACTTATCAAGAGGCAAGAAAAGTCGCAAAATGGGGCAAAACTCACTTAACAAATGTCTCATTTAACAACAGAAATTTTGGGATCCATTGTCATAAATCAAGGACTACCTGTATTTCATTTGCAAGGTAGAATTTCACATTTTGTTCTTTCTATTCACTTTCTTCTTTCTTGATATTCCTTGAAACTTCAATAATTTATTGCAAGTTTACTGTTTTCAGTGTAAATATGTACCTTATCACTGAACAGAATCCAAAGTTCAGAAGTAAACCAATGTTTTAGAGCAGGAAGTGTGACTTTTTTCCTTGATAAATGAAAAAGTTACCCAAATCTTTTCTAGTGTGAAAATCTCCATTTGTGCATTTGGTATTTGACATTTGCTGACATCATTTTATTCCCTTTGGCTCAACAGAGGCGACAGGAAGAAGAATATTATAATCGCTTGGAAGCAGAGAGACGCCGCCAGCATGATGAAGCAGAACGGCGATTGCTGGAGCCCGATGAGCCTGGTCTGTACAGACCTCCGCTTCCACGGGAATATGAATTCCCCTCCCCACCCCTTTCATCTAATGCTCCTCCTCCCCCACCTCAACGAAACACTTCTTACCTCAAAACTCAGGTCCTCTCTCCTGACACGATTTATACTGCCAAGTTTGTTGCATACAATGATGAGGAGGAGGAGGACTCCTGTCTAGCAACAGGTCAGGATAAGTACACCAGTACAAGAAAGTCTTGCGGTGACCTTCCTCCTGTCCCCCCTAAGCCACAGCAGCCCTCCCGCCAGCCACGCCCAGTCTCAGATGGCCTCTGTCTGTCCAACTCATACCAGCCCTCCGCTGTCAATGCCAACAGTACTGCTAACAAAATGAGCCAACCCCCTCCCCCACCACACAAGCCAAGTTTCATCAATCCCAGCAACACAAAAGGTAGACGGAATATTTTAATTTACAATCTCTGAAAACTCTCTACAAATTTCCCACTAAAGTACTCTGCTGAACAAAATCACTCTCATGATTCTTTCTTACTTGATCACAATCTTGGGTGTGGTGATCCAATTCTCAATCTGATTTGTTGCTATAAATTTTATTTTAAACCTGTGGCCTTTCCATTTCTTTATCAAATTCTATCATTCTTACTTTCATATACTGAAAGCAAATGATCCTCAAAATTCCACTAAAAGTACTGTTGGGTTTGGCTTTTGATCTACACCTCTTTCATTCACCATTTATTTTTATTACTATTATTCATTGGTCCATGGTGCTTTCACATTTCTGAGGTACATGTTTCTTGCAATAAAGATATTTATTCACTGTGGGAAGCAGTGGGCTTTCTGCTTATTACTTGCCATGTAAACTGTGCAAAAGGCTTTGAAAGTATATAAACCAACAATTATGAAGTGAAATGTTACCTGGGTGTATGTTTTAGAAAAGCAAACAAAGCAGATAGATGTAGTATACTTTTTAATGAGGTTTCTATTACACATAACCCAATATTGAAGTAACTTTCTCTCCATTATTCGTGTTGTTTTGCTTTAACCACTTTACATTCATCACTTTCTTCTTTTCCCTTCATTATAAAATATATAACTGAATAATATTGGCCACAAGTAGTTCCATGAGAATTCCAATGTCAAAGAATTACAAAGCTTTAGGTTGTAGCTGGTTTATGCTTTGACAAGATACAAGTAAAAGTCATATTTTTGGAAGAAGGTGGAGCATTAGTGAGTTTTGGGAAGCTTGCAAGCTATTTTGCAGCTGCTTGTTTTGTTTTCTTGTATAGAAGTAGACACTTAAGCAAAAAAAAAGTTTAGTAATAATAAAAAATTCTCAAAATGGATCCCAGCTGGTAGTTTGATCCTCGTTTAAAGGAAATTCCATAAACAGCTGTAGGATTTCCCTGTTTGATCAGTTCCTTCTAAAGATAGTCAAGGAATCATGGGAAAAGCCTGTAATCTAAAGTGGGTCATAGTAAACTATTGCTCTTTCTATAGCAAAACAAAGCAGATAATAATGCTGTTATTATAATTAAGATGAGAAACTTTAGAATTAACATTCACTTCCTAAATATAATGCTTCCCCAGGCAGTCACAAGAGAGTCCTGTCAATAGATAAATTTTGCCAATCCTTATTTCATATTTTGGAAATACTATATAATAAATATATTTATAAAACAATGTAATATAATATCTCTGTTAAATAAACCCACTGTTAAATAAACTCCTAATAAGTACTTCTGCACCCAGAAGTACTTATTTGTTGCTACACTTCAAGTTGGAAGTATTTGAATGGCGGACTCTGTCCTTAGACCCGTTATGATCCACACTTTCAATAGTGACTTGGATGAGGATGCTGAGGGGACTCTTAAGAAAATTTGATGATGACACAAAGCAATGAGAAGCATCTAATACTTTAGATATAGATGAAAAAAATATTTAAAAAAGAGTCTAGAAAGATTGAGCATTTTGCTGAAATGAGTAGGTGGAATTTAACAGAGAAATTTAAAAATTCCCATTTCAGTAGAAAAAATGCAAGGCATATTTGTATAAGCTTCAGTTAGTGGAACAGGCTATTACATGAAGACCTTCGCCAGAGGTCTTCATCTACAAAGTAAATGGTTATCTGTCACATCTTGCACTGGGCAGAGGGTTGTATTAGATTATCTCCAAAGTCCTTTCCAACTATGATTCTGTGCTTCTGTACCTAATAATTCTTATTAAGATAGATAAGCTAGGGTTGTTACTCAAAAATGCCATATAATTTGATGTTTCATCTGAGCTCCATATATGGTCTATATAACATCCCATTATACCTATTTTAATATTTTTAAGTTTATAAACAGGTCACACATTCTATTTAAACTTTAAATCTTTTGTGAAGGATGTCTGCCTAAAGTAAAAAGCTCTTTGCACATAATCCAAAATCACTATGCAGCTTCTCTCTTCATCTCATTAACACTCATATTGCTGTCCTTAAACGAATGTATGGCAAACTCTGCTTCTGCAAAATTAAACTTTCCCAGCTCCTTCCATTAGATTGTTGGGATTACTTTAGAAAACTGGCACTCCTCAGTCTGGGAATAAAATGTGAGCAACTATAACTAATACTAATGTGGATAAGCTTCTATGTTTAGATAAACTTTTCAACATAAAAAAGATAAGTTTAAAATAGGACATGGAGCAAAATTAATTTTCTAACCAACATATTATTAATATTCTGAGTAGATTCCTAGTGTTTCCCTAGAAGTTTACCTCATTAAATTCAGTTTCACACTTAATTCAGTAAATTCATAATCTCACTAAATTCAGTTGGGATTTCTTAGAAGTATCCATGCATTAAGTTTTCTTTAACTAATTGTTGGGCATCAGTCTGATATTAAATACTGGATGCAATAAATCCAGTAAGAATGTTTAGAAAAGACTGAAAGATTTTATAGTAATGATAGCACTCATAAGTGTCAGTATGGTGTACTGAATAAAGTGTTAGAGTGAGACACCAACTTTTAATTACAGAATACTAAAATCTGTAAAATATTTAAGTTGAATAACTGAATCAAGACTACTAATGGAAGGAGTATATATATCTGCTTTTGTGAACAAGGCTTACAAGAAAAACACATGCAATATTTAAAAACTAAAAATATTACTTGAAAACTCAAATGTTTTGTGGCCAGAAGAGATGGTTTGACTTAACCAGTACAAATAGCAGAAGTGAGAATCTATTAAATGTGGGGAATGAGTTGATATTTCAAATGCAAATGATGTGTTTAATCTTGTGGCCTTTGGGGAAGATTTATCGATAGTGTAAAGGGTTTGCTGTTTTTGCGGTTGTGTTTGTTCATATGAGAGCAAAATATAACGGTGCAGTGCTGCAAAATGTATACAAAATAGACATTTTAAAAATAGCATTTCTAAATAGGCATTGTAGAATTACAGATTCATTGTGGACTCTGGTTAAAAAATATATTGGAAAGTTGTCATAAAACTATATTCTCAAATTCTGCACATTCCTAATCTCTTATAATCTATTCTTTGGGAAATATAAAGGCAATCCTTCCTGATGTTACTGGATATGTTTTCATCTAGTTTTATAAACAGGAAGGCTAAAGCTTATTTTGCAATTACTCATGCAAACTGCTTAAATTCCATTTAAATAACTGGAATTTTGGCAATCTGTATATGCAAGATTTGGCAAGTTTGGATATTTATTTCATATATATTTGATTTCATTTATATTGTCCATGATGAAAAGTTGTCATTTGGTAGAAATAGCTGCCATTATATTCAGTTTTCAATAATTTTTTTCCCTTTCTTATAAGGGAGCTGGTAGTGTTGGAGACTAGACCTGAAAGTATAGTCAGATCCATTTAAAGCACTGCACCTTTTGAGAAAAAATAGTTATTATTATTTTACTTTCTTTTTACAAAGGCTCAAACTACACTGGATCTACTGGAGCACTTGCAGGTTCACAGGAACCTTATTCAGACCCAAGAGAGAAGAAATTGAAAAGGTAAAATGGAAATAAGTTTGCTTTTAAATACTGCTTTATTGGTATGAGATATTAACATATACTCCTGGTTGATGTTTAGGTAATTAAAGTTTTTTAAGGATCTAAAATATTTTAAACATAGCAATGCATCCAGTAAGAATGTTTAGAAAAGACTGAAAGATTTTATAGTAATAATAGCACTCATAAGTGTCAGTATGGTGTACTGAGTAAAGTGTTAGAGTGAGACACCAACTTTTAATTCATCTTTAACTTTAGAAGCTTTCTGGATAACTTTGGGTAAGTCTTTCTCTCTTAGTCCAGCCTAAATCATAAAAGAGAAGTGGTGAGAGGAAAAATAGGTCTTGTACTGTGCTTGCATATAAGTGCACACCAAACAAGAAGCTAAATGTTATATTAAAGTCAGTATATGTAATCTTGACATGATGTAGTTTATATGTAGAAATCCAGAAGCAGGGCATTGGAGTAATCTCAAATGTGAACCCACCCTATATAAAATATTTTAGGTTTCCTAATAGCTACACTAATGTTTAACAAATGCTCTAATAGTATGAAATATTTAATGATGAAAAATGGCTATTATATGTTCATTTTTAATGTTTATTTAGTAATTTATCTTTTAAATAAAAGGATGTGAATGTTGTAGACCAAGGCTAACTAGAAAAACAGAATAGCTGCACTTAAAATATAACGCATTTTTATAACACTGAATATTTTTTATATTTCCTGCAGTCAAGATACAGATATACCTGGTGCACCAGAGAACTTGACTTTCCGGGAGCGACAAAGACTCTTTTCCCAGGGTCAAGATGTGTCTAACAAAGTAAAGGCTTCTAGGAAATTAACAGAATTGGAAAATGAATTAAATACAAAGTAGGATAACTGTCACCTTATCAAATAATCAGAAAATCTCTGTGGAACTAGAGTTGAGCAGTTCAAGGAGGAGAAGAATCTCATACCAAGTGAGATTTTTTTTTTCCCGTCTGGACTATTTCTAAACTATATGTTGCAATAGCAAGAAAATCAATTATTTGCCAAGTGCTTATGGTTTATACAATTGAGGCACTGTAAAATATATTTTAATTAAATAAATCAAGTGTCATGTCCTTTTCCACATCATCGTCCTTTAGCTGCTTTTGAAACTGTCTGGAATTGTTGCTTCCTAGTCTTTTATAAAACATGTAAACATCTGTTAAGCAGAAAGAGTGGCTGTAGCTTGAACTGCCTAACTACCACTGCTTGTTGCACTGTAGGTTTGATACAAGTGTAAGGTAATATAAACTTTTAAGAGATCTTGGGAGCTAGTCTTTCAGATTAGTAGCATAATAGTGAACACTAGTATTAGGAGTCCAATTTCTATAAATAAACCCTTGATATAAACACACTTGATTATTAGACGTAAAAGGGCTCCATTATCATGTCCATACTAAGTCACATAGAGTATTCTATGTACATTTAGATTTTGGACATTAAATACTTGACTTGTTTTGATGGCAGTCCAGCAATGTAACAAGATATGCATCATATTTTTCCCACTGTCTTATCTCTTCTTACACTGAAGTATTAATCACTTCTAAAACTTGAGTTTTGAAACATTGATAAGAATTTTTTTAAAAAAGTAATATTGGACACTGGGTATGGTGATGTGTGCGCGTGTGCGTGTGTGTGTATGTATTGTTTTAAAGCTATTCTGAAAGTTCACACTTTAGCAATATGGAATAAACTTCAAGTGGTAGCTCCATTGTAGCCAAGATAAAACCAAAGTTAAATATTCACAAATGGACTAAAGACATCAATTATCAGTAACAGGCGATTAAACACTACACACGGGAAATGCAGTTACTTGTGGCTGCAAAAGGAAAGAAAAATTGCCTTTCAGTAAGAATTTCCTTTGAGGGAACCTGGCAATATTCTGATGGCATATCATCAGACATTCGTATAAAAAAGTGCTGGTCAAGGTACCTCTAGTTAGCTATTGTTCTTTTTCTTTATACTGTAGAATTGTAGAAGATGTTGGCAGTTCAAGCTATTTTACACACTATGTTGCAGGATTATTTAATTTTTAAATGGTTGAAATCTGTTTCACCCGCTGATCTTTCAGCTATATGTATAGCTGATGTTAAGAATAAAGACCTCATCTTAGTTTGTTTTCGCATTGTGTGATGCTTAAAACAATATATTGTGATTCTAAACAAATTTTCTATTTGATAAAGTCCTTAATTGGGTTTTAGATGATTTTTCTGTATAATATGTTCTCTTATAAATATATATTTAGGGAATTATGCACACTTCCAAATGCAGAGGGTAGACTTTACTGCCTTAGAAATCACTTTTAATAAGAGTTGTATGATAAAAAAATAAATGCAAGTTAATGATAAAATTGGAGTGTAAATATTTTTTTTACATAGTTCAGGTTTCTTATTTGAAAGTGTTCTTTTAATGTTCACCTGTTAAATATGAAGTAGGAGATTAAATTGGTTGAAAGTGTTAATGAAGGATTGCATGCTTGTTATGTCTGTTATTCAGGGAAAAAAGGAGGTGTCCCCCAATTTATCTTGAGAACACTAGATATTCTGTGGCTGGAATACTGTTGCTGCTAGAATTTAAGGAAAGAAATATTACTTACTGTGGAATGGATTTGAACACTATTGGGCAAGGGCAGGCAACTATGGCAATTTTACAACCTGTGGATTTCAACTCCCAGAATTCCTGAGCCAGGAATTCTGGGAGTTGAAATCCACAGGTCATAAAGTTGCCATAGTTGTCCATCCCTGCTTATTGGGCATTCAAGCCATGTGAATATGAATAAAAATGCTTTTCATAACTATTGGTGCATTATGGAGAAAACAACATAAGAACTGCTGTGGTTTCCCATTTCTACTGTATTTCACTTGCAACCTATTTTTAATAAACTTTGTATTGTATTTAACTTTGCACTGTATAATGTCTGATCAGGAGTATTTGTTCATATTATTCAGACATATTTTCTGTTGCAATATTAACACTTGCTAGGAATTATAATCTGGGAGAATTAAACCCCAATGTTTAATTCAAGTTATTGATTATTCTATGGATAATTTAAATGACAATCTATTTTTGTAGCTAAAGATTTTATGAAATATTTGATTTCCAATGTACACAGTCTTTATTAGAACTTCAAAGTTTCCTTATGTACATGTTCTTCCATCTATTTGCAAAATATGGCCAAGTATAAAAAAAGTAAACCACAATAAAGCCTTAATAGTTAAATTACAAGTAACAATTAATTTAAAGACTTGTAAGGCAATCCAAAGTACCTAGTACAAAGTATTCTATATAATGTATTGAACTTGGAATAACTAATAATGTTTCAGTAGAAAGATTCAGTTAAAATATACATGTTTCATACCATTTAATATCTACTGGAAATAAATTAAAATTAAAAACCAATAACTTATATTTAATAAACAGCAATATAATGTATGACTGTATATTTTAAACCATGCTTAATTTTGGGGAAGGTAGAAAAAAGCTTCTTTCCAGAATTTGTGTCTGAATGCTTCTGCAGGATAGCTCTTTTTATAATAATTAATATCTGACACATAAGTTACTACTCTTATCAAACTGAATTTTATAAGCTCTGATATTCATGCACAGGGCATTTCTTCAGCATAGGAAAATAGTCTACATATCTGCTCCTGCTTCTTAAATGGAATTTTCAGTTTCATGCTTCTGACTGTAATCATTTGTGGTAGGACAGAAAATTAAGATAAAATTATATAAAAACAGCTGGATGCAGAAAAGAAATGGAATTGTGTTTCTAACATACTTTATTTAGTATACTCACTTTAATGCAAATAATCGATATCAACTTTTCTTAATTTCTTAAATTAGTAAACCTTGGTATTGTAGATACATACCTTCCTACATATCATAAAATGTTCATAATTTATGCCTATTTTAAAAAGTTCAGAACTTTGTCTAACCATTCTGTTTCTAGCTTCAAATTTAATGTTTGTTTTAGAGTTACATTTCTGATAGTGATTACTACTTGCTTCTTTACCACAACCAATATTTTATATACATAGTACAAAGCTGCACTCCTTTCTAAAGTCATTACAAACAGCAGGTGCCAATTAATGTCTTCTCATTAAATTTCCCAACTAGATACATTTTGTGGTGTATATATGCATGTTTGGCCAATCTATGTTCACAGTCATGGAGAAAAATCAGCTTGTACTATATGTAACAAAGTTGCTTGACCTTTTAGTGATTTGCTTATAGGAAACAACAAATCACATATTTTTATTGCTATAAAGTCCTTTGTGATATTACAGAAATTATTTCCCAAGTCAGCCCTCTGAGAAGGTGATCGGGTTTTTCGTAACAAAATCAGCTTGTTCAAGAGCAGCTCTGGTCCTCCAAAAAATTGCCAAGTAATGTTTATGTACCAAAGGAGAAAATTATTAAATATATAGAACTACAGTGTGTGTGGATGTGGATGTGCGTTATGAGTAACTGTATGCATGGCATTAAATAAATATGAAGGTTATTCTGACCTCATCTGTTTGGGGAAGCTTATCCTCAAAGTGTAGCCCTTCATGCAAAAACATTTGTGCATCCCACCTGTAGACTTTGTTTGTTTATTCATGTCAGAAGCATCACAATTAAAATAAGACATAGTATATGACATAAAATTTAAAATAATTTCCACCGGTGGAGTATTAATACATTTAATTGCAATTTAATGGCTATTTCCCACTTGCTGTAGAAAATTGTGGAATTTAACAGCATTTATACACATATATTCATGTCCCAAGGACAGTTATTTAAATCTAACCAAATGTTTCGTCAAATGCCTATCACCATTATTAGGAATCCTATCTTAATAAATTTGCAGCATGAAGAATGCATTTGATCTTTTTCTTCAGTGACAGCAGCAGATCCATGAGCTACAGCCCTAACCATTATGCCCTTAAGTATACAGAGGAAGACCCTGTGTTTCATAGTAGGAATTTCCAGTCTTTTTCAGCTAGTGGGCATACTAAGAATTTTAAGAGAGTTTTAAGGATATTAGAAAACTTAGAGGAGCACATACAAATTATCGTTTCTATACATACATTTTCAATGAGTTAGCATCTCTTAATATTAAAAACTTCAATAATATCAAAAATGCATTCTTGCCTTGTACAGTATGGTTTGAGTTTGACAAAGTACCTACTTACGATTCAAATCAGAAATACAGCAGTGGCTGTTGAACATGTTCATTGTGTTGCAAGATGGGATAACCACCACTATGGATATGTGTATCAGTTTCTTGTGCACTACCTCAATCTTGTGGCTTCCAGAATCCTGAGAGGGACCACTATGAAAATTTGGGGGAAATGCCAAGATGGAGAAATGAGATGGCTGCAATCAAGACAAGACCTATTGCGTATTTAGAAATAGACCTTAAAGCTACATTTAACTTCCTACTCACTTATTATTTTGCTCTGTTGTGCCAGCTTGAAGGAGAGGTTAAGCTCAAAACCAAGTATTTTTTTTTTAACCTTATTCTCCAGAGGCCTAGAGCTGGAGAAATGGACGGGCACAGTTGATTCTTAGATTTAAAAAATTGGGGTCGGGGGAGTATAACCGTAGAGCAGAGGTGGGCAATTATGGTTCTTTCAAGACCCATGGACTTCAACTCCCAGAATTCCTGAGCCAACCATGCTGGCACAGGAATTGTGGGAATTGAAGTCCACAAGTCGTAAAAGAGCCACAATTGCCCATCCCTGGCTTAGAACTTCAGATTTCTTCCAGGAAAGTAGTTGGTCCGTCGAATAAAAACCAGCGCTGCTGTCTGCTGCAGATGAAGAGCGTGGGAATGCTGGGTTTTGTTTTGTTTTGTTTTCCTTTTAGTATTGCTAAGCTCTGCTTGCAACATCAGTGAGGCTCCTTTGTTTCCGATAGCCGGAGAAACAAATGAAGAAAGACCAGGGAATATTGGGGTACATCGGACCTGACTTTGTTTTCTCACAGTATTCGGCAACCTCTCCTTTAAGCACGGGGAAAGCAAGCCTCATATGGAAAACGTTCCTTATCTATTTGAAAGCGAATACCGCATTGTCTAGGCCAGGGCATTTAGAGGGTGCCCCCACCGATTCTTCCTAGCAAAAAAGCCTCCCAATCATCGGCGCTCCCAAAAAGGCAGGCGCCGGGCTTTGCAAAGCGATCGCTTTCGAAGTTCCACGTGTGCCGGTGCGCTCCTCCGCCGAAAGCCCCGCGGGTAGCTATAGCAACCCCCGAGAAGCTTGTGATTGGATGGTTCAAACGGCTTTCCTTGAAAGTGGAAGTGGAAGAAGGAACGGGGAAGTGTTTCCTCGGCTATGACTATCTGGGATGGTCCGGCTCCAAACGAGGAAGCCCGGCAACGCGGTTAGCCCCAGTTTTGTGTTGGAGCAACAAATTCGTCAGCTGGAACGAAAGCTGCGAGTAAGTGTTGAGTTGGTGTAAATCGGTGTCGCCATGCAGCAAATCTACCCATCTATGTAGTTGCTAACACTCTACACCAACTTGATGGTAACATCATCCATCCATCCATCCATCCATCCATCCATCCATCCATCCATCCATCCATCCATCCATCAGTGGTTAGCTACCAAAGCGGATCCTGTAAGCCAGTGTTTCTCAATCTTGGTCGCTGGAAGATGTGTGGACTTCAACTCCCAGAATTCCTCAGCCAGCAAAGCTGGCTGGGGAAT
>JANHFM010007242.1:1785-19007 GCA_032468115.1 Grayia smithii
AATGTTTCCTTTTATTTGTACCCATTTCATGTATTCATAACTATGTTTACACTTGTATCTGTTATCAAATACATGATGATGAAATACATAAAATAAAAAATAAAATATGTAATCCTACCAGAGAAGTGTCTCATGAAATGAAAAGATGTCATATTTAGTCATCTGCCTTCTTGAATATTGATTGATTGTTCAATTATCAAGCTATCAAGAGTTTTGACTCTTAGAGTACACATAGTTTTCCTTTATGGCAATCTGTCCCTAATTTGATCTTTTAGGTTTTCTAATGGTGCACCCATTGCCAATGTAACTGTGTCCATCCACCGCTGGTCCTCTTCTATTTCCTTCCACCTTTCCTAGCATTACAACCTTCTCCAGAGAGCTAACTTTTTGCATAATGTGTCTGAAGTATTATTATTTGAGCCTGATCATTTGTGCTTCAACTGAGAACTCTGAACAAACTCAGTTTGATCAATGACCCATAGGCTTATTTTCTTGGCTGTCAAGTGTATTTTGAAGAATCTTCTCAATATCAAAGTTCAACACCATTTACAGTATATTCTTCCTCTTCTGTTTAAATAAGTCCAACTTTTGCTTTTCCATAGCCACAGAGAATACCACTGCTTGCACAGATGTGATCTTTGTAGATTGACACATCACAACATTAGAATACTGCATCATTTCCATGACTGAGCTACTAAGTGCTACTTATTCACAAATTTGTTGACTATTTGTTCCTTTACTGTTGATGATTGATCATAAAAGGCAGAAGCTATCTACCACTTCAATGTCTTTATCATCAATTCTAGTTGTTGTACCTGTTATTAGTTTGGCCTTCTTTACATTTTAGTTCCATTTTTCCCACTATGCTTCTTTATGTTTTTTAGTAGATCTTACAGATCCTTTGAATTTTTGGCATTAAGGTCATTTTATCAGCATAGCACAGCATATTTCTCGGATTTCAAAACCATACCATGTCAGTTCATTTATTTATGTAATAGTTCATCCTGTGTATTTACTCAAGATTAGCCTGAATGCATCTGCATATAGAATTTTATTCAAAAACAATTTCTGCTGCAATCAATAAGACCTACTCTCAGGTAAGTTATGTCCAAGATATATTCACATTTGTTTTCCACTCAATTTCTCTAAATTAGTTGATAGCTACATTGTTATAATATCTCCGCTCAGGCTACTGGGAATCCAAAACTTCAATAGCAAGGATTTTTATAACTGATCTGATGGAGAAGGATACAATCATCTTGTGAGGTTTATTAAAACTATTTCTGCTTCTGTGTTTGGCTTTCCTTCCCCACACATTTCTTTAAAAACAAAGCGTGCACATTTATAATCTGCCTTCTCAGCAGAAGTGGTGGCCTCATCGCAGGATCTCAAGTGTCTTTCTTCAGACTGGGGAATGAGAAAAACATACATGGCTTGGAATGAGCCAGAAAAAGCCTATCTGTCCCCTGGCTTTTGGAAATGCCCGTGTATAGTTACAGTTTAATCTTGGAAATGTCAGACAGCTGTTCCTGGTTGCTAGGAAACCAGAGCACATTATGCAGATGTCAGAGACCTCAAATGTCTGCCGGAAATTGCAGCCTGCCTTGTGTAAGGAAAGATGCACATTTCCCTGTCTGGGGAGCTCAGCAGGAACCCACCACTCCCCTCCCCACCACCCACCCCCGCATTCACCCACCCCACACACATGCCATTACCCCAATCTCCCTGTTGAAGGGGGAGATGGCTGCTCCGCCAGACAACTCGGTACATTCTGGAAAATAAAAGTGCACACAAAAGAATTCAAAGCAGAAGAGGTTTTCTTAGCTCAAGGGTAGGGAGGAGTGGGAGGGAAGAACTTAAAAGGAAAAAAAAACTCTACAGTTGGTAGCTACAAATATAAATTGGAGAAATATATTTTGGCGTGTAGTAGTTAACCTGTAACATGAAAGCAAAAGCGACAGTGGATGGTATGTGTATTGAATTTTAAACATGTCTACGTTTTGTTATATTTAATAAGCTTAAATAATGAGACAGTAAAAATGAACTTGTTGAAAAGGCAGGTGGAATTTTTTTTTACCCTTTATTAATAACATCAACAAAAGATACAGGTTTAAATGCAACATCTTTTGCATAATAATATCCTGGATCTGAATGAAACTTCACTATGCAATATTGTTCAGGTACCACAGACACTTGACAATTTAACAGAAGTGCATGCTGATAATTGTCACCTGAATAATTTCTGAGGAAAGTTGAATTATTGCTAAACCTCTAAAAATCTCCCCTCTAAGAATAAAGTTTTACAAGCACATGGAAAATAAAAGCCAGAGCGCTCCATACACAGAGACTCTATGACCCTAGCAAATCAGTTATAAATGGATGTTTTAGGTTTCTTCTCTTTGGTGAGTTAATGAAGGACAGACCTAGAATGAGATTTTTCCCTATAGTTGCCCTATTCTGGTCAAACATGCTGCCCTAGAAATCTTAGGGCTGCACCCTCCTGCCATTTTGCAACCAAGGCTCACCACGTCAGTTGTGTTTTTAAGACTACTAAAACAATAAATGGGTTTGTTTTGCAATCCTTCTGAACATGCCATTATTTTTTGAGTTTGAACTACTAGCGGGAGTACAATTCTTTAATTCCATTATTATTTATTTATAGTCTTCTGTTTTTTATTCTTTCCAACCCTACAGAATGTTGAAATTCTGTAAGGGATTTCAGGATTTGACTGTACCTGCTTGTATAGCTGTACAAGCTTAAGACACCTTGCTGAAAACTGAAAAAAAATAAAACCAAGGGGTTATTTTTTTTTGGGGGGGGGGGGAGGCAGAGGGAAAGGAAAGCCAGTAAAAGAAAGACTGAGTTTGAAAATGGGCTAGTGTAGTCCAGGAATTAAAGAAAAAAGCAAAAGAAAATAAATCTCCAGTATATCCCTATGAGAGATGCAATTCAGCAGTTCAAAATTTTGCCGATTATTCCATTACCCTTCCTCCACTCCCCCAGTTATATGAATCAGAACAGAGCTATTTTGAAAGCTCTGCATGTTTTCCCTACCTTGTTATCATCTGATGATAGCCACTCCAAGACTTTGGAGCAACATGGAATATATTTGTTGGTAAGTACATAAATGCATTGTGCTTGTGTACCACTCAAGCTTAGAGAGATGACAGGAAGATACACCATTATTTCAGTAGAATTGCTACAATATCTTCTAAAAGTACCATAAATAAGATAAATGAGCATATGCGATTAATCCAGGCAAGGAGGAGAAATAACATGGTAGAAAAAATGTAAAATGCCATAAAAATGGCAGATACAATTCCTCCCTGCCCCCTCCAACATCTCCAGAAACACTTCCAGAGAACATAAATCAATGACAACCAAGTATCACCCATGCACAAAAGGAGCAAATGAACTCAGACTCACAGAGATACATTCTCAGCAGAGATATATTCCTGCATCATTAACACACAATATATCAAACAATATCACAGTGTCCCCATTCATCAGCCCTAAAGAGCACAGGCAATAAAAACCATACTATTACCAGTCTCCAGCTATCCTTTCAGGTAGGAGTTCAAATTCCCTGTACATGGAAAGGAAAGGAAGTATACAAAAATACAGCATTAATATACTGCACTATAGCTATTGTTGAGTTAGAAAACACACACAGCCCTTCTGGGACCAAGACTCAAGATTCATGTAAGGAGGAAAAGAGGTGTTTTTTTTTTCCTAAGCAGGGAATAGGAAAGAGTAGCGCATACAATAAGTGATTCATAGACACATTTGGCAATAATCTTCTGCATTAGACATCAAATTGAAAAGCAGGAGATTGAAGGATAAGCTCTATTGGAAGAAATGTCCATCTGGGTTCAGTTCCAACTGGGGAGAAAGACACTGAAAACATGGAGGCTATTTGGAAAGATGGTTTAATGATGTACAGGACCACATGGTTTGAGGTCTTGGGCAAAATGAGCACATGGGAGAGAGAGAGAGAGATTTTTACCCAGAGGTGGGCTGCTGCCCGTTTGGACTGGTTCACCCAAGCCAGTTATTCCAATTCTGTGTGGTTCAGAGAACTGGAAAATCGGACCACCGGCTGACCCCACCCTGCCTGTTTTTGGGGCCATTTTCGGCTATTTTGGGGACCATTTTCAAGCAATTTTTCCGGCCAAAAACAGCCCATAAATGGCCTGAAAATGCCCCAAAGCCCACCCTGAAAATGGCCCAAAAAAGCTGACTGCGAGAGGAAGAGGTGAGCCGGACCCAGATGTGTCCAGGGTCCCCTCATCCCAGAAGCAGCGACCTCACATTCTTCCCCTCTGCTAGCCCCTTCTTCGCATTGGATCAACCAGTAAGGGAGATGGAGAGAGAGAAGGAGGCGGCATTTCTGTGTGCTCCCATTTCTGTGTGGCACATGCCCCTCAATGCTAGCAGCTGCTGCTGCCCCCTTCTCCATCTCCACTGCTGGACGATCCCGTGCAAAGAAGGGGGCTATCAGAGAGGGGAGAGTGTGATGTTGCTGCTTCTGGGATGAGGGGACCTGGGAAGTGTGGGGGTCCAGCTTACCCAGCTTCTCTTCCTCTCTCAGCCAGCTTTCCCAGTCTAGCTTGATGCAGTCTCTCTCTCTCCCCCACCCTCTCTCTCTCTCACACACACACACACGCACAAACAGGTTGGATCTTTCTTTCTTCCTACCACCCCCCACCAAAGACCCCTGGATTCCCTCCCCATCCCCAACCCTGCCTGTCCCATACAGGTACCACTCACACAAGTGATGTAGAGTTGGCCACGCCTACTCAATCACATGGAACCTCCCCCAGCCATGCCCATCTACCCATTAGGGCAAAGAATCGGTTATTAAAAAATTTGGAGCCCACCACTGGATAAGATAGGATAGGATAGGATAGGATAGGATAGGATAGGATAGGATAGGATAGAATAAGCTTTACTTTATTGTTATTTTTTACTGTAAGCACACTGGCCCACATTAAAAAACAAATTCTGTTGCCTGCTCTCAAAAGAAAGTATATATCTTACCCATACACATACATAACACACATATACAAGGTTGATGCTATTGGAGAAACACTATGACTGACTCCAGATGTTCTACTTGGATACCACAAAGCCCTACTGTCCGTACACTTTGTCCATACATTCCGATATTATGCAACAGGTTTGCTTCTGTTACATTGAGTATGCCGATCAGAGATCTCTAGCAGCTCATAGCACCCTTTCTTCTTCCTTTTCCAGCTTCCAGCATAGCTTTGTCTCTATCTTACTTTGTAATTTAAAAAGGGCTTAGAATAAGCATCAGGTTACTTATCAGTGAGGTAAAAGGAGAAGCAAGATCACAGAGCATAAAAAGGGAGCGCTTCTAGGATAAGATGCAGCTTGACAGACAGAGCATAGAAACAGATGCCACAAGCTGCAGATGTAATGAGATATATAAATACTGAGACCTGCTGGAATAAACGGAGGCATCCTCTCCCGTAAAAAATATCTGCTAGAGCCTCGGCCACATCAGTGGATTTTCAGCATCGGTGGTTAGATCTGTTTGATTTTAGAATCGGAAAAAGATGTTTTGCTTAGGAGTTTTAATCAGTCAAGTTTTATTTTTCAGCGCACACTGTGGCTTTTCAGTTTTTAAGAAGTATTTTAGAGACTCATTCAAGTCTGTGTGACTGAATGGAGACATCACTCAATGAAGCTATATAGGCAGTCCACCCTGTGCTCCCTCAAGTTTCTCTCTAGGGCAGGGGTGTCAAACTCAAGGCTCAGGGGCCAGATTCTGCCCATGGGGTGCTTAGATCTGGCCTGTGGGGCCACCCTGGAAATGGTGAGGGACTGGCCTACGGTGCCTCTGCCAGGTGCCTCCTGAGCTCTGTTTCCAGCTACAATGGCCTCCTGCAACCCTCTGTCAGTGAAAACAGAGCTTGGGAGGACCATGTGCAGCCCTCCCAAACTCTGTTTTTGCTGGCAGAGGGTTCCAGGAGGCCTTCACAGCTGGAAACAGAGGTCAGGAGCCTGTTTTCGTTGGCAGAATGCTTGGGCTGCCACAGGTGCCCACGACATGTGTGACATCACCACAGGCATGCCCACTCTGACCACACCCACACCCGGCCCCCCTGATGTCAAACACAACCCTGCTGCAGCCCTCTATGCAACCAAGTTTGACACCCCTGCTCTAGGGAAACAAAAATATTTTCCTTTCTCTGTTACATGTTTATCAAAAGAATGTTAACCACATGGTTCCAGAAGCTGTGTCACTACAATGGGCATCAAGGCTGGAAAATAGCACCTCCAAATGTCTTATTTCTCATTTTCTTCAGATTGCCTACAAAAGAACTGTGTAATGTAAACAAGATCCGAATTGGAGTCCAGCTAGCTGTCCACAGGAGAGAAGGCTAGAGTCACACATCTTACATGTCTTACTTTTGTTAGAATATCTGCCTGCTGTTTGTTCAAATCAGATTTTCATGTGTTAGTAAGCATAGTCATGTTTCTGCAAGTCATGGAATAATGGACAAGTTGCAAAAAGGCAGATTCCCACTGAATACTGAGAGTGGGAAGCCCACTTCCATACAGGGCTTCATTGCTATTTTCTGAATCGGGATGTGGCCACACATAACTGTCTTCCTTGGGCATTTAGAACTAGGCTGAGCCATTTGCCTTTCAACACCAGATTTCTATAGACAATAAAATTTCCTTTTAAGGTGACCATTCAAATATTTGATGCCATCCTATTACTTCATTCTCGGAGATGAAATCTAAGAAAATCTTATTATTTTTACTTAAAGTAGAATTTGTCTAAAGGCCACAAGAAGGTACTTTAATATAATGAAGGGGTGAGCTCACAACTAAAAGCTAACACAGGTAGGTTCTACTTACCTTTACTACCGGTTCTCTTCGTGCCTGCACGTGTGTGGGTGGGCCTGGGTCCGGGACGTGGAGAACCGGTTCGGTGACATCACAGTGTCACCGCTACCAGATTGCGCGAACCGGACCGAACTGGGAGCAACCCACCACTGAACACAGCATTGAAAAGCAATGAAGTTTCCTAAAGTAACACTACTCACCTTTATTTTATTTATTTAAAGCATTTATGTAGCCTCCTATCTTCTAACCAACTCTGGGTGGCTTTATCAATATTTTAAATAAATAAAATAAGTTAATTAATTAGAAGTAAGTTCTATTGAATTAGGCAGCGCATATTTCTGCATAAAGAAGTATATGGATTATTACTGTTAGTTCAGTTTAGCTATCATTTCTTCTTGTTGGCTGATTTTTTTTTCCTTTTTGGCAGAATATTGAGGAGTCGGTTCATGTAAACTCTTCAACTTTTAAATAATAGCAAGGATGTTATTTTTCTGACAAGCATAGTTGATGTGACGTAAGGACTTGATTCTGATTCAGCTAAGCATGTATGCTGAAGACCTTGAACACAAAGATGTTTTCATTAGAAAAGAGGGGAAAGCATTACTCACTGATGTGTCAAGAATAAGTTGGGCACTTCACTGCAATTCTGTTTTTCATTCAGTGAAAACCACTTAAATTGCTTTCTTCCCAACATATTGCACTATTCTTAAACTCACTCTATGCCCTCAAATAGATGTTTTATTGGCAAAATAGAGATGGGAGAAAAAGCTGAATTTGATTATCAATCTTTCTTCCTATTTAAGCTAATAAGCTACCATGATCACCCATCAAACTCTCCCAAGAAGTCTAAAGCCAACCCAGAAGCATCCTCACTTTTGCCAAACTCAGGTTTGTGAAAACATGCCGAGGCCATCATGAACCAATCAATGTTTCTTTCAGCTGACAAATTGGAGATGCATTCAATCAGTGCCCTGTCCCCTGAGCCATCAGAGGTCTCAGCATGGCAAACTCATTGTCTCACCTCTTTTTTTTCTTTTTCTTTTCCAGATTATTTATTTATGTATTAATCAAATGTACATGGCTATCCATCTCATGAAAAACTGACTGTGTGGCATACAACAACATTATAAAACAATCAATAGATATAAACTATTATTTAAATTATTTTAAAATCACAAAGGCTAAGAGAGAACAGCAGGTGTTCATAACAATGGAGCCATCCCAATTCCTCACTTGTGTTGATTTTACCATTGTCTCACTTCTATTCCATACAAAATGGAAAGAAAATAAATTGCTAAGACCCAGACTCATCCACAAACCTCTTCATGTTGTGGTCATTTATCTGACCACAATCCCAATAACAAATCACAGAAACTAAAACCGAGCAGCTCCTCAAAGCAGAAGCCCTGAAACTGTAAAGCAGAGGTATTCAAACATGACAGCTTTAAACCTTGTGGGCTTCAACTCCCAGAATTCTCCTGGCTGGAGAATTCTGGGAGTTGATGTCCACAAGTCTTAAAGCTGCCAATTTGAAGACCTCTGCTGTAAAGTCACATTTGCTCTGTTGCATTTACCTGTCCCTGTTACATTTACCTGTCTCTGTTGCATTTACCTGTCCTGTGAATAGTGATTGGACCAGGTGTTGGCATGTTTGCAACTTGTCACTTTTCTCAGTAGCTGCAAGCATGGCTGCATGTTGCAACATTGGGAGGCGCTAAGGAGGACACTGAAGCTCAGAAGGCAGATTGACTTCAATTTAGGAGGTGGGGTGAGGAAACTGCTCTCATTAGTTGCAAAACAGGTTGACCTCAAGTTCCACAGAACTGGCATTGCTCAAATAAATCTCAGCAGAGAAAGAAAACTAGCAGGCTTTATGTGATCAAAGCAGCTTTAGAGCCAGTTTCAGAGTTCAAGCACAGATTCCTTACACTGCATAGTTTTATTGCTAATAATAAATAAAAGATGGAGCGAAAGACTTGCTGACCATAGGTAAATCTTACAGGATGCTTTGCACAAAAGAGACAAGTGCATAAGGTGGCAGTTTATTCGTTTCTTTAAAAAAAATGGGGCCAAGAAGCAAATATGTCTATAAAACCTGCACATGCTGATTTAGAAACAAAAAAATATGATTTAAAAGGAAATGCATCTCACCATAATGGAAAAACTATAAATATGTAATCTGTGTTGCCAGTGATTCTGGATCCTCATTTTACTGACCTTGGAAGGATGAAAGGTTGAGTCAACCTTGAGCTGGTGAGAATCAAACTCCTCGCAGTCGGCAGAGTTAACCCGTAATACTGCATTGTAACCTCTACATCACCACAGCTCTTGCCATCATCTGTTTCACTTTACCCAGTTTCTTGTATCATTTCTTGGTATCATTCAGGGGTGAAATCCAGCAGGTTCTGACAGGTTCTGGAGAATCGGTAGCAGAAATTTTGAGCAGTTCAGAGAACCGGTAAATACCACCTTTGGCTGGCCCCAGAGTGGGGTGGGAATGGAGATTTTGAATATCCTCCCCTGGAGTGGGGTGGGAATGGAGATTTTGCAGTATCCTTCCCCTGCCACGTCCACCAAGCCACACCATACCCACCAAGCCACACCCACAGAACCGGTAGTAAAACAATTTGGATTTCACCACTGGTATCATTCATTAGTTTATGAAGTTGGTATAAGATGAGGCAAGCATCCTGGTGGCTTCCAGAAATTTTAGATAAAGCTCCCCTTTCCCTAAGAAGTTTGGAATCTCTACCGCACAGTAAAAATTATTGGGGATGGGGGAGAATCATACAGAGTATTTCCAAAGTCTTTCCCAACCTGCACACATTTCAAATAGAAACCAACTCCCCATTTTTCTACAATAGCCATATAGGCTAGGAAATTTTAGAAGTTGAAATCCATACACTGAAGTGGAGCAAGGTTGGAGAAAGCTATATTAGATGCTATCTAGCCATGGTCCATTTTGCATTTCTAGCAGGTATGTTGATTCGGATCAAATCAATCCTTTACTCTGGTCTTTGACCAATTACTTTGAATATTATGAGTCCTTCTGTACACCTTTACCCCAGCCTCTATTTTTGTTATTCAGTGCCTACCTGAACAATTCTAATAGAATACCAAATGAGATTGTGCCAGTTACTGGAACTAACACAGGGACAAATTTGCAAATGTAAATGTAAATTCAAATCCCTGTTTGCACTTTACTCTGACCTGCGGAAAAAATGCTGTTAAAGAACTACTGTTGAATAGTACCCAGCAAGTGAGAGATCTAAATGGACTGCAAAGTCACTCAACATGTGAAACCTCCCTGACTAAAAACCACAGGCATTTTGTGGAGTTGCGAGGAAGCCTAAAGAAACAGGCAGAATTCATGTCCAGAAACTTCTTCCAGGGGATGGAAAAACACTGCAGTGACTGCTTGCTTGCTGGATGCTCCAGCAAAGAAATCAATATTGATCTTAACAAGGGATGTGATAGATGAGCAAAGAGGTCAGAGGGAGCCATTTCTGCCATTTTTTTTCAGGATAAACATGGGGCAACTCAAGACATAAATGCTTTCTTCTTACAACCCTGTTGCAAAATTGGACATGACTTTTGAAATCAATGCTACACAAAGAAGAAAAGTGGTTTTCTGAAGAGATTTAATTTTACTTGTTCAGCATGCAACAGTTGACTGCATCGAACCAATTTCTAAACAGTTCATTCACTACCTCAGTCCCCACCAGAGAGATTTATTGGAGCCACCAATGCCTGTTTTGAAAGGTTGGTTTCCATACTGCTTGAAGCATTGAATAGATTAAGATGGGGCACTAATTTCCCTCAAATCATCACTTTAAGGCAGTGTTCCCATGCACACACTTCCGTTATATTTCTTCAGGAACTTTCAGCAAAGTGTGTTTAGAATGTCACAGTGGATTGTGGCCATAACCAACAGATGTGGTCAGTTCCATCAGGGTGGCAAACTGACGTTAGTGAGACTTAAAAGCAAAATATGTTGCCGTAAGAAACCTTCTCCTGGAGGCAATTTCCTGATTTAGGTCTTATTACTGTGCATTTTGGGATTCATCATAGCAAATGCCACATTTGCCCCAGCCTAGCCAAAAATTATCATATCAAGTTCTGTTTCTTTTACCAAATAGAATGATGGTTGTCTTAATGCAAAGTAGGCTGTTTGTATGAAATTTTCGAACAGGAAGACACAATGTCATTAAATACCAGAGGTGAAAAGGCTGCAAAGTTTATTACACAGAAATGGACTTGCATACCCTCCCAGTTAATCCCAAATCTTATGGAATCAAAACATTTTTTTTCTTTCATAAATTATTTGAGTGGAGATAACAGATTTGGTTCACGTTTATTCTGGAAAGCAAATGATGCCTTTCAAAAAGAGAAAAATTGGCTTCTTTTCTAGGCTTCATCTAAATCATTCTCAGAGTACTTCCTTTTTTCCTTCTCTTTTTTATTTGTGAATATTTTTATTTTGCTTTTACTGTCAATCAACTTGCCAACTGTCAGTGTTGGAAAATGCTTGATGAATACTAATAATTAATAAGAAATTAATACTAATATTACTAATTATGATGAATAGAGCACATATGCAATAAGTAACAGTTTATAGTTGCCATGTTTCCTAATATTATTTGGCATAGTCAGGAAACTCTGAATCAGGGCTATAATTGTTAATT
This sequence comes from Grayia smithii, assembly GCA_032468115.1. Taxonomy (NCBI): domain Eukaryota; kingdom Metazoa; phylum Chordata; class Lepidosauria; order Squamata; family Grayiidae; genus Grayia; species Grayia smithii. Next base: position 13,354 of record JANHFM010007242.1, read on the forward strand.
GCATAACTTAGGTAGTTCAGCTGGATTCAGTCATTTCTCTGTGGAGGGAAACTGCCTTTTTTACAAATAATGATTTGGGACTCATCTGAAAAGGATCCTTACTTGCTAATAAGATCAAAGCTAGGATACCATTGCCTTGGTGTTGCCTTCCTGAATTTGTTTTTTCAATTAGTTTTATTAAATGTTACAGTTGTACAGATCGAATGTAATACAAACTACAACAAATAAAAAAATAGGAAAAAATCAAAAGTGCAGAATAGTAAAAAGGAAGAAAAAGAACAATGTAAATGAAAAAATAGAAAAGATTACAATATAACAAAAAATAAATATTCCCCATTCATCTCAAAAGAAATTCTTAGATCCTTAAATCCACATAACTCAGTCTGGGATGATAAAGAAAATGTCCATTTAGTGATTCTAGAATAACATCAACTATTTTTAACCTTGATCAAATAAATCCATGTTATATTCTCTCCCTTTGCTTTTTACAATTTTGATCTTTAATATCTTCAAATAATGTCTTAAATCTTTATATGTATTCTTTTCACCAGGTCTTTCAAAACTTTAACAGTTCTCCTTTGTATATCCAATATAGGAAAATTATCCAAGTCACTCTCCCTTTTAAGTATTAAAATATCAGCCAGTTTAAAGTTCCATCTTTTTTCTAAATAAATAAATAAATAAATAAATCAAAACACAGCCATATTCACATGGGAAGGATCTATCGATTAATTTGAAAATCCCATTTCAAGTCAATCCTTAGTATATTTATAACTTTTCAGAAATAACACTCTAATCACCCTTTTGCCATTTATTCCCCAACATTTCGGAGTCTTTCTTTTGTTAAGGATCGAAGGAGACTCACCCAATGAATACCATCAACCTTGTCATTCCAAATGTTAATGTTTAAAAAGCAATAAAAAGTAATTCGAGTCCTTCGGGAGAGGGGACGGCATATAAATGCAATAAAATAAATAAAAATAAAAATAAATAATTCAAAAAGTGATAAAGAAATGGGGCTTAGCCATTGCTTTATGTCCACATAAGCCACATTACAATTCTGAGCATAAACGAAATCCCTCAACCCCAGCCACTCAATTTACCAGGCGACCATAAACTTTTCAGTTCTTGCAGTCTGCTCATGAGAGCTGTTTGGAGGATGTGTGGACAATCCTACAATCTCTCCTTTGTCTAGAGAGATTTTGACATCCAGGATCTGTCCTCTGGTCCGTGTTCTCCCCTATAGTACTGTCCCTGCTCCTTTATGGGTATTTAGCTCACCATGTCCTTACAGTCAGTAGTCTGAGAACATTTACCTTTTTTCTTAGTGCTGTCATAAGTCATAGTGACCATGCTAACTGTAGTCTGACTCAACACAGATTTCTTAGTGTCAAAAGTTTTCCACAAAAATGCCTATAGAGTCCAGTAAAAACCAAGATGGAGACTGCAATGGTTTAATAGAAACTTCAGTTGTTTTCATGTGTGGCACATGAAAAAAACAGATAGAACATTCATTTCACCAATGCACCTGTGAACTTGACTTTCTTTTTTAATCATATACTATAAATGCTCCTGCTTCCCTGAGACCTCAAATCTCATTTAATTTGCTTTGCTTTGTTACAGTCAGCTCAATGAATGCAATAGCATATAAGGCATGCAGGACTATACGAGTTGCATGAGTTATCTTCTGATTTCCCTGGGTTTTCTTTAATGATGTTGTTGTACCATTAGCCCCTTCCAAAGGGGACACAATAGCAACACAAAATAAATAGTTACTTAGAAATAATTTGTATAAGTGGAGGAGGAGCACAGTGAAGCGGAGATCAATGAGAAGATCCACACTTTCTACCTTGGCTGTGCAAAGCCCCAATCTGATCAGTTCTTAGAAAGACTTTTTCTCCTTATCCGTGAAGCTGAAATGGGAATACAATTTCAAATGAGATCACTGAATGAAATAATGTGACATCTGTGACATTTGTTTATGTTTAAACAAGGATAGAATTGCACTGTAATTATATATGTCTGTGGTTCTGTGTGGTTTTGTCTGCATGTCTATGCAAATGCACACACACTCATTCACTCACTCACACACACACACACACACACACAGAGAGAGAGAGAGAGAGAGAGAGAGAGAGAGAGAGAGAGAGAGAGAGAGAGAGAAACATGAAATTTTCTAATGCTTAGTTTATAAGCAATCAGCCATCATAATATGTGGGAGTCATCTTCAGATATTTGCCCAGACAGCCATCTGTCTATCTATTTAGCAACTGAAAAATCCTTTGATTTCTTCTCCTAAAGAGACACTATAATCTTGGCATTTGTGTGTGTTACTTTCAATGTACATTACGCACAAATGAACAAATTCTGGAAGCAGTGAAGCTTGTGAGGTAATAGGAAAGGCATCGGAAAGCCATGATCCATGGTGAATTGAGGCTTTCATCAGACCTGCCCACCTCCGCCCATTTTTTCTTCCTATTTAGAGCGTTGTTGACTCACAGTGTTGGTGGGAACATGTTTTCAGTTTACTTCCTCCTGTCCACATATGCAAAAAAATAGCAAACCCACAACCTTGATAACTCTGCATTAACAAACAGCTTTCATATTTAACACACTGTCATCAGAGCAGCAAAAGCATCTCCTGAAAAACCACACCTAACTAACTACATGATGTCTGGCTAGGTTGCTTTCTGGAGAGTTCTGTGGTGTACTGGCAGAAAATGGAAGCTGGAATTTTTTTCAGCTAAAGGGTAACTAGCAATAATGTCATGCATGTCATAACTCGGTCTAATAACCATATCACTGAATCGTTGTCTTGACTCTACAGTATAAAGCTGTAGCTGACTGAACTATATGTCATGAAATAAGGGGCTGGGGAAGAACCTTGCTTCATTGTCCTCCGTTGAGATGTATACCCAGGAAATGAACTCACTCTGCACTGTGGATGTCCTGCTCTTCTTTTCATTTCGCAGGGCAACCAAATGTTTGACCAGCCATACTAGCCTCAAAATCCCTGGAACCTTTTGGGATGGATCACTCCATTCCTGCCTAAAACAATAGTCACTGTTGTTAAGGTATCCCCCGTTAGGAGAACAAGTCACTCAGAGAAACCTAGTGAGAGGGGTGATGAATAACACACAACCAGCACACAGATACACTGAATAGTGAAATGGATGTTTTACTTTCAGTAAAAGTCCAACAAGGGCCTTCTCTGTGGCTGCTCCAGCTCTCTGGAACCAGCTACCTCCCGAGGTTCGGACTGCCTCCATCCTAGTGGCCTTCCGCAAAGCAATTAAAACTTGGATTTTCTGGCAGGCATGGGGCTGTTGAACTTGGTATTGTGACTCAGCGAGATCCGGCCCCAGATGGGATATGAATGTTTTTTGGTGTTTTATTGTTTTAAATTTCTTTTAAATTTTGTATAATGTATTTCCATTGTGTTTTTGTTGTGAGCCACCGGGAGTCCTTTGGGAGTTGGGCGGCATATAAATTGGAATAATAATAATAATAACAACAACAACAACTAACAGTCCAAGTCATACACGGTTAAAGCAGTTAATATTCTAAGCAATCAGTCCAAGGATAATCCAAATGCGAAATCTTTTTTCTTACCAGTATTAAAAACAGAGTTTCAGAGTTTGCAAACAGCAGCAAAAACAATCTGGAACAACGATCAGTAAATAGCACATTAATGGCCGAAGGTGAGAGATGCAAAAGCAAGAGCAAGAGAGCAAACCAGGTTTCTGGCTCCATTTTATGGCCTGGAGGAACCTCAGCCAATCAAAATACAACTTGCTCTTAAAGACACAACAGTATATATTGCCAACCAACTGGTTAGGTAACTATCCTTCCTAACAGCTGTAAGCCTAAATCTCAGTGAAATGGTATGTCCAGAGAACAGTTGTAAACTTTCCCACTTTTGGAACATCTTCCTCCTGTCCAGTGGACAAAACCAAATCCACAGCTTGACCTGCCACATAAAAGAAAATAAAAGAAAACCTTATTCTGTGACTGACTAGCTGTCTTTTCTCTAGAGCAGAGGTTTCCAACCTTGGCAACTTTAAGACTTCTGGACTTCAGCTCCAACTTTGCTGGCTGAGGAATTCTGGGAGTTGAAGTCCACAGTTAAAGTTGCCAACGTTGGAGACCCCTGCTCTAGGGGATGGATATACTGTAAGAAATACAAAAAGTCACAGTTATCTTCTGCAAGAAGTTTAGTGTTAAGATGTGACGAGCCAGGCATTACCTGTATGGTGAGCTGAAGGTATACCTGTCCTCGATTAGATTCTAAAATCAGATGAAAGAATTTGCTTAACATTTTTTTAACAATCATACTTAAAAAGTAATAATAAATGCATTCTAAAAATTTTACATATTTTTATAAGAACATTACCCAACAATACCCAAGAACATTTGGAGACTTTAGGATTTTGCATTTTTCTTTAGTTTCTTGGAGTACCCGTAAATAATTATTACAAACGTATGGAAGTAACTATTTCTAATTGTCTACCAGATTAATATGAATATTAAAAGGTAGTTAAAATGCTTATGCAACTTTGGGGAAAAAAGCTGGAAAAAACCCAAAAGTTATTAAAATGAGAGTCATTCAAAGACTGCTACGTATTTTGAGTGATACATTTAAGTTTTTAAAATTCAAATTTCAAACAATTAAACCATTTTATATATAAATGCACCTCAGTCTTCCAGAGTTGTAATTTTAGGGTTTTTTAAAAATCTCATTTTTCCACATTAACAGATATTTGGCCCTACAGCACAGATTTATTGATGTAATGTTCTTACTAATCTGAGACCTAGTCCGTGCTATGTCAGCTCTACTCCTAAAAGTCATCGTTCTTGGATTTGTATACGGCCCCACACTTTTTCTATACAGTACTTGCTTGTGTCATTTCTACCTACTCATTCATGCCATCAAACAGAATAATTTCACCTGGATTGCATACCTTCATTCTGCATACCTTCAGAATGTTGCACAATTTCCCACCAAACTCATAATTGGTTCATCTGTTATTTATTTATATTTCTAAAGTGCTCGTCTCCCTCATTACCATCATTTTACTGCTGCTTAACATGTAGATATCACCTACCTATGGGTTTGTACTTTTAAATGCACCAAAGCAAGCTAGTGGACATCAATTCATTCTTTCTTTTCTTTTTTTTTTAAAGTAAATCTTTATTAGTATTTACAACATATAAACAAAAACAAAACAACCAAGAAAGACATAAATTAAACACGTATTACAAAACAGACAGACTAGGGGGATATCTAGCCCCCTTGAGTAATTTTTTTATAATTTCACCCCTGCATGGCTTATCACATTTAATTTTAAAGTCATAGAAAGAATAAATATTCATATATTTCTTACATCTTAACTTGTTTGTTCCTTAGTCTAGTTCCTCAATTTAACTATCTAGCTAGTTGTCTTGGCTTCTACTATTCTCTTATTATACCACAAGTACCATCTTTCCCAGTTTTTGAAATAAATTGAGTCTTGCATGTCTTTTAAAATATAAGTTAGTCTGTGCCAACTCAGAAAACTCAAACTGCCCAAGGAGCTACTGATACAGTTCTACAGAGGAATCATTGAGTCTGTCATCTCCACCTCTATAACTGTCTGGTTTGGTTCTGCAACCCA
>JANHFM010007244.1:9122-21880 GCA_032468115.1 Grayia smithii
CCCAGCTTTGCTGGCTGGGGAATTCTGGAAGTTGAAGTCCTCCAGGCTTAAAGTTGTCAAGGTTGGAGACCCCTGATCTATATGAATTAAGTATAACCGGAAGAATTGGTCTGGACAGCAAGGTAATTTATCAGGGCTGACCCTGTCAAATGAATATACATGAACTGAACTTCCTGTTTTACAACCTATTCCATATGAAGTTCATTTATTCTCTTTTACTACTGAGGTACATGTGTCTTTAACCTCCTTTGCCTTCTTTCTAATCCAAAGACTAAATAGGAGCATCTAAGCTTTTATTCATGGCAAATAGCCATGGAAGGTTTAGAGGGGTATATTTATGAGATGATACATTCAACAGAGATGTCCAAATTTTTATTCAATGCAGAAATGCTTCAGTGCTCAGAGAATCTCCATTATAATCTACAAAATCTTTATTGTATAGTTTGTTTAAGTATACGCATATACACATGCATAGGCAGTTTTACTCACATTTCCTCATTAGAAATTGGCCAAGTTTGCATTGTGTTTGTAAGACAACATGGCAAGGTCTGATGGTAACATGACAAAATACTGAAGTCCCTTACAACGTTCCTTTTAATCTCTTGCAAACAGCATTTACATATTCCTTTCTACATCACCTCAGCCCAATGTTGATTGCTACAGGACCAGCCTCATAACAGTTCAGAGGAGCCTTTGGAACATGGGTCTGGTGGTCTTGAATAGTTTTCTTATGGTTTGTTGCATGACAATACTTGCTTCTGGTAAATGGTATCCAAGTTACTTGCTTCTGTGCTCTTTACCATCCTCTGCATTTTTCCTCAAATTCCCATTCCTCTGCATGTCCCAACATTTTACTTTTGTTTTGAAGTATACATTTAAATACTGAACTGATTGAAGTTTTATTTATTTATAATTAAATTCATATGCTACCCATCTCATTAAGCAAAGTGACTCTTTATTATTGCCCTAAAATGGTACTTATTATTAACAGTAACAGAGCTGGAAGGGACCTTGGAGGTCATCTAGTCCAACCCCCCTGCTCACTCAGGAGACCTGTACTAGGGATTCGAACCACCAAATTGCCGACCTTTCTTTTTTTTTAAAAAAAATCTGTATTAATATGTACAGAAATAACACAAAAAAGAATGAACACAAAATACACAAGAAAACAAATTAGACAGACCTACAACATAAATCTAAAAACACAACAGCTAAATATAAGAAGCATAAATTAAACAAATAACATACATAATGACTAGAGGTATTATCTAACCCTCTCTCTTATATCTCTTAAATTCATTCCAACATATGTCTTCAAGTTAATTTTACAATTTTAGTTGAAAAACAAGAAGCTATATCTAACTATTTACAAACCTCCATTTGGTTTTTGATAATCTCGGTGATTGCCAAGCTTTCTGATCAACAAGCTCAGTGTCTTAGCCACTGAGCCATCTAGTGAGGCTACTTGGAGGAACCCCAAGAGAAGTCCAACATGTAACTCTTTAAAATACCTGAAAAAGTTGGAAACTCAGTGAAGATTAAACATGCATAAAATATGGGCTGACTGTTAAAGGAAGAAAAGGAAAACAAGTGGTAGGGAAGAGAAGAAATGGAATGGAGATCTTTGAAAGAGTAATTGTCAGACTGCTGGAAGATCAAACACACACATTCCACACTGCAATGCGCTATTTTCGAGCCCTCATGTAATATTCAAAAAAGGAAATTAGGCTTTTAATTCTTTTATTCAACATACTGTTATGGTATCTCTTAAAAGGTAGTCATAGTTAGTCATAGTTTCCCACTCCCCCTTTCTGCATTCCTCTATGTAAGAGGACCATAGCATCTGAGTTACAAATTAATGTGATATGCAAAATAGGTGGTTTCAAATCAGATTTTTCAAAGATCAAATTCTTCAAAATCCCTATGTGTTTCTCATTGTGTTTCCCTTATAGACAATCCAATATATCTACAATCCAATATATGCACTAATCCTTTTTAAGACAAGTTATAAAGGCTACATGGTACAGGATTATACTGTATGTATTTGACTACTAGATGTTTGATGCAAACCGTATGTACAGAGGCTATTACCATATAATGAAGAACCTTACGCTGTTGTCCCCATTGCTCAGTGTATTTATATATATCATCTCAGAAGGGCTAAGATCCTTAAATAGAACTGTCCACAGCCAGCATTCATGAATTATGGTCACTCAGGAACTGAGTTTATGCAGAATAGTGTACACTGTGAGATAGAGGATATACATAAAATGCTAGAATCAATACGGTATTTTGTGCAAAGGAGATGTGTTTTATGACATTGCTTGTCAAACTCTGGCAATTTTGTTCTTTTTTTCTTTCTCTATTTGTTTGGTTTTAATTAATGACAATTTTTAAAATGGCAACCATTGGTTTTACAGTATGTATCTTTATTTCAATCCTATCACAGTAATCCTATTAATTAAAGCATTATTATTATTCTTATGTACTAATGAAGAGTGGACTCTAAACAGTCGCTTGTGACAGACTTGGCATGCAGGTATTCAAAATGCATGGATACAACCTTCTGCTGTATTGTTCAGGTTATCTCTGATTATGCACAATTAAAGCCTTCACTAGGCACAACAGGACTTATTTCTAAATAAGCAGAAGATACTTAGCACAAGTGGTGTGGTACCCAACGGTACTGAGGTAGAATTACAATGACATTGGAATTGTAGCTAAATGTTCCCTTTTGCTACTACTATTGCTGTACATGACACTCTGGGTCTCTACAAATTCTTTGTGGCTTAAAGAAATTTTGCTTAATTTAATTTTGTCATGTGGGAGAAAGTCTAATTACTTGATCACCTGTTTCTGCTTGGCATAGAATTCTTCTTGCCTTTCTGACTTTGCCCTTCGGGATATGTATCTTCTTGCCAGCATCTGTTTCCCATATTCTTCTGTGAACACTGAGACAGATGATTAATTTAAATGGGGTTCTGCCATGGTTGATGGGCTTTAAATATGTCCATTTTTCCTCCATCCCCACCCCTTTTTTAGGTTATATCTACAAAAACTGCCATTTCTACAAGGGCAACTTTTCTCTTGATAATGAATTTTACTGATTTGCTTAACAGAGCCATAGTAAAGCCAGAAGACAGTTTTGTATGTTCAATCTGCTGCTGTGCTACATCCAGATGTTCATGTATGTCAAACAGATTTCAAATATGCATATTCAAATAGTCCTTCTTCTACAAAAAAAACAGTTTAGGAAGAGGTCCTTTTTATAAGAAAGCTCAGCGGAATTATGTTTATTTTCTCTTACTGGCTCCCACTTTGCATTATCCCATTGCTTGTATTCACCAAGTCCTTGACTTTAAGATCACATGATAGCAAAACAAACACTTCATATGGGAAAAAACACTGTTATGAATGAAGACCATTGAATATATAATAGATTCAGCCTTGCTTCCTGTTTCCCAGAAGGTGTATGGGCATTTGTGGACTTTCTACAATTAAAGCCCAAGGTGAAAGAAGAAATATCATTTCTCAACTGGTTAGACTTCAGAAGTTATCCATATTGTTGAAGCATTTGGGTCTGTATAGATTTATTCTCTCTGAAGATAGCCAGCTACAACGCACTGCTTATTTCAACAGTGTCACAATCTCTCCTGCCGCCAATAAATTCTCTCTCTTTCTCATCTGAATAGCCTCCTGGTTCTTTCAGTATTCTTTTACTCTGCATGTACCTGAAAATATGTCTTCATCATTTTTTGAGCCTTTCCATTCTCAGCCTGGGATCTTGTTATCGCTCTGACACCCTCTCACTTCATTGCAATCCTGTAAGTTTTCTGCCAAATCCCAATTCCTCTTGTATCTTTTATACCCTAGTTCTGCCTTCTGTTTCTTTACTTACCTTTTTTCCCTTGCTAATCCCACTTGCCCTGGTTTTTTTTAATGCATTACTTCCTGCCCATCATAACCACAAAGTAATATTTAATTTATTTCTCCATGCTTCTCATTCCCTCCTGGATGGTTTGTTCTTTATTGATTCCCCCTTTTATTTGAGCCCATTCCATTCTTTATCAAATCTCCTCCTAAATGTACCCCTCTCCCATTTTTCTTCCTCCTGATTTTATGTTCCAAGTAGAGTAGCTTTGTTAATTCTTCCCTTCCTGGTTTTATCAGTCTTCCATCAAATACTTCAAAGTGCTGACATTAATATTTAGATTGCACACTTATGACTTATATAGCTGTACACAGGATGCTAAGTTTCTGTTTTGAGACTTTGTTTAACCCCAAAATGACAGCAGAAAATAATTATTATGTTCCTAAGTGAGATGTGTGTAAGGACTAGGCCAGGGGTCAGCAACCTGCAGCTCTGGAGCTGCATGTGCCTCTTTAACCCCTCTGCTGTGGCTCCCTGTCACTCAAAATATGTGTCACAACAGCCAATGTGCGACAGCTGCCAGCACGTGATTTATTGAGCTTCTCAACTCCCAGTAGGCCAGCCATAGATAAATCCAAGAAAAGAAAAGTTTCAGAAGAAAATAGAATGTTTAATTCAACTACATATGCTAGTTTTGTGGCCGCTCCCGAAATAGTCAGGCACAGGAAGGGTTTTGTGGCTCCCAGTATTTTCTTTTCTGTGGGGAACAGGTTCAAATGTCTCTTTGAGTGTTTAAGGTTACAGACCCCTGGACTAGACTGTTCAGTTAAGCCAGGATCCTGATGCATACTACAGGTCTGTACTAGCATTGCTCTATAAATTAGTATTGCTCTGTGCATTTTAATATTGCAAGCCACCCAGAATTATTTCGTTGGTGAGATGGGCAGCAAGCAATTTAATCAATAAATAAGGTAAACAAAATTAACTCAAGTTGCATTTTCTTGGGTTCATTAAATTGTATCCAGGACTCCTCTGTCTTAGTTTAACATCCTCAAAAAGACAACTATTTAGTACCTACAAACAGCTCTCTTGCACATCAATTGGAGGGCATGGATCATTCCAAAAGATTGTGACAATCTATAGCAAAGGCAGGGCAAAGACCATAGCCAGACTCAAAATTTAATTGAAGCTGGCAGATGCTTCTCTAGCATTTTGTTCCTAGGCAACAAAACTTCAAGCCTTATAAAGCCAGGTTCAAATAAAATGCATGCAATCAAATCACAAAATCTGGCTGGCTTATATTGGATGTCGTAAAATCTGAAAAGGCTAGATAACCAAATCCTGAGGATTTCTAAAACCTAATGAAAATTATGAGCTCTTTTCCATTGTGTGTGTGACAGAGTGTCTTACATAAAAGGAAAATCCTATTCTTTTGGGAGGAGTTTGCTCTCCGGGAAATGACGACATGAAAATAGATATTAAGGCACTCCTGCAATAACTAGCTCAACTCTTTGGGAAGTGCATATTCTATCCAAAACTACTTTACACTGAAGTCTGTGAGATTTACTAACATCAGCATAAACAACTTTGGAGTGTGGGAAACAATGGCAACAGTTAGGCTGTACTTCAAAAAGTAGGCAGGGCTAGCACAAAAACAACATTTGATTTAATGTCCTTTGTTTAATATAATTAATGTAATTAAAATACAGTAAATACAGATATGATTAACTCCCCCTCCCACTCATTGCATTTTTTCCTGTAACATAAAATTTTACATTTTAGTATCAACTTATGAAGAAATTATGCATCCAAGGCTTTAGCTTTCTTGCAGGTCCTTCTCTAAAAATATAATCTCTGTACCACCATTTAGGAATATTTGTTTGTTTCAGCAAATTTTGGGATCATTCATGTGCAACTGCTATGCTCCTTAATGAAATATTTTTCTTATGCAAGAAATCTTTTTCTTATGCAACTTGCAATGCAATCTTATGATAACACTTATGTTATCTTGCAATAACACTTATGAATGAAAACATGTATTCTGACACCAGGAAAAATGCAGGATAAAACCAGACACTAAACTAAGAATAAGACCGCAATGGCTTGGCTATTGCAAACCCTACCACTATAATTACTTTATGTATGCTAGGAAGAAGCCATAGTCAAGAAAAGCATGGTTTTGCACATTGTATGAATATATCCTATGTTCTAAATTAAGGTGGAGTGAAGAAGCTTCCCTGTTGAATCCTGGAAGGAAAAAAAATATTTTTTTTATTCCATTATGGATAGTGTTTTCTTTTTACTTCAAATACTCTTCAACTGGTTTTCTTCCTATATTATTAGTCTGTGCTAAAGTAAGCAGAGAGATTTTTAAAATAACAGAGGATTTTACTTTAATGTCTCATTTATTCTTCATATTTTTTCATCAGTATCAGGTTATAGTTTAATGGTCTGTATTTAGCCTAATATGCTGTTTTATTACTGCAGTTACTCTGTGTCCAATGGCATTCTTGCTTATCTTCTGATACAGTATAAGTAAGTGGGCAATTAGATGCTAATATAGTAGTATAGTAGAGTGGAAAAATCCTGTTGTAAAATTTTAGTTGACCCAACTGTAACTGCGTCACTACTAACTACAACATAGTCAAGAAGTTAGATAATTAGCAGCAACTGCTTCTTGAATGAGAGGAAACTTCTGCTTTTCAAAGGGAGAGCCATGCCATCCTTTACATAAAAAAAAGTTTTTTTAAAGAATAGATTTGGAATGATGGACATTAAAATCTAGTATATCTCATAGCAATAGTACTTAGACTTATATACTTCCTCAAAGTGCTTTATAGCACTCTCTGGTGTTTTCAACATCAGCATATCGCCCTCAACAATATGGTTTCTCATTGTACCAACCTTGGAAGGATGGAAGGTTGAGTCAACCTTGAACCAGTGAGACTCAAACTCCAGGCTGTGGGTAGAGTTAGCCTGCAATACTGCATTCTAACCACTGCACCACCACAGCTCCTCCAATAGACCACGTAGTCATCAGAATGTCCTCCTCCAAAGGTGTTGATCAAGAGTATCAATCATATTAACCCATGGAACAAGCTTAGGAAAAAAAGGATTCCCAGAACATTTTCCTCATACAAAACCTATATATAAGGTCAGAAGCAGAGGTGGTATTCAGCCAGTTTGTACCGGTTCAGGCAAACCGGTAGCGGAGTTTGCGAGTGGAAATGGGTTAAGAAGAGATGTTAGTAATTCACTGTGCTTGTGTTGGTCGAATTGCAATACAGTACAGCACTGATTCAGTGCTCCCATCTTTGCAAAGACAAAGCTCTCCAAAGGCTTTGAAGTATTTATTTTCCAACACTGCTGATGGTAAGATAGCAAATCACAATAGTACAAAGACCCTCCAAAGTTTCTGATTTGTAAATTTGGCCAAATATAATGCTGTTTTAAGATTAAATCTGTTAGGCCCCAATTGCTTCTAAGTGACATCTTGGTTTTGTTTGTAATTCTATATCAATAATTCTTTGTTTAAGAGCTACCTTTGCCTGATCTTGTCCAAGGTCCATCAGGTCCATCTGCATCTCACAAGAAAATTTATATAATTTGTCAGTTATCTAGAGTTTCCAAGAAGAATTATATGACAGCATAAGATATACAAATCTTGTATATATTTAATGAAGCATAAGAACCTTATCCTTGTTTTGATTGTTATGAACCCTGCTTTCAAATGTAGAACAGCATTAGGCACACATTTTGCTACCTAAAATAACTTTTTTAGGAAACCTATTTGAACTTTCTCCAGTTTCCCATAGCTAACACTAGGATTTAACTATATTCTATAGAATTGCTATGCAAGCATCTGAGCTTGAAAAAGCTTTAAAGCAGCTGGTACATACTGGGTTCATCTAGAGGGGAAAAAGGGAGAGAAGATTGCTCCTGAATTCCACTGAGTGTTCAAAACAACCTGAAACATATAAATACGTCAGTTTTCTAAATAATGTAATACAAATACCAGGTACTTAAAACAAGGAACTTGTTCAATTATTGTCCTTTGAGGGTCCAGAAAAACATTTTGAAGTCTCTTGCAAAATGCATGACCTTTGTTTTCTCACAGTTAATCTGTAATAAGTATTCCCTATAGAATGCACTAGTGTTCCTGTTTTCTAAGACTTATAGATGCATACAATAGTACGACAGCTTCATCTGCATAAAGCATGAAGATATACAGATAGTCTTCAACTTATGACCACAATTTGTGTTGCTAGGTGAAAAATGTGTGAAATGAGTTTTGTCCCATTTAACAACTTTTCTTGCTACATTTGTTAGGTGAATCACTGCAGTTACTAAGTTAGTAACATGGTTGTTAATTGAATTTGACTTTCCCATTCACTTTGCTTGTCAGAAAGTTACAAAAAGTGATCACATGACCCTGGGCCAAGGATCTGAATTTTCATCATGTGATCAAGAGAGTGCTGCAATGGTCATAAGTGTGAAAAACAGTCATAAGTCACATTTTTCAGTGCCATTGTAACTTCAAACAGTCACTAAACGAACTGTTGTAAGTCAAGGACTACCTGTAGTTTATTAGTCAGGGGTGTGTGACATGCTTTCTTGCTTACCATCACATTAATATAGAAATTAAAAAGTAGTGGGACTGTCTTGATTATCAAAATATGCCCTTGATTACCAAAATATGCTATATACAATATACCAAATGTAGTTGGCACTACATTTGAGAGGTGTATTAGGGCTGTAGTGCATTCCACTTTCAAAGTGGCATTCTCATGGGGTGCACTTAATAGGGTAACAGTCAATTGCAAGAACTTCGAATTTCTTCCAAGGAGTTGCTCTACAGATGGAGTCAAAGGTCTGCTTGAGGTCTATAAACAAAAGGTTTGGCTTGGGTGGTTGAGTATCTTTTTCAGCCAAATGGGAGACTATCAATCATTAATACACAGATCAGCCTGCCCAAAAGTCTGCCTGTGTTCCTGCACTAGGATAGTCTCTCCTTCCAGCCAGTCTAGGAGCTTCTAATATAGGTGTCTAGCATAGACCTTACTAATTATGCTAAGCAGACTCACTGGGTAATAATTGGTTGGGCTGTCTTTTTCCAGGGGGTAATTATTGCTATGCCTCATCTCTGGAGATGGAGGTTGTGTTACTGATGTAAGTGAAAAGAGAAGCTAACATTGTAGTCTTCTCTTAGGATAGGATTGTATCAGATTAGGGAGAATTAAATCCAAAAATGGGGGTTTTCTGAGTTTTAATTGTTTAATTAGTTTATGTACTTCAGCAACTGAAACTGGAAGCACAGATTTTTCTCCTAAACCATTCTTGGTATCTTGTAAATTACATAAAGATTGAAAATGAGCTTCCCAGATATTTACTGGGATATAACACTGCAAGACAAGAGGCCTTTATTGCTATAGAGCAGAGGTCTTCAAACTTGGCAGCTTTAAGAATTTTGGGCTTCAGCTCCCAGAATTCTCCAGCCAGCCATGCTGACTGGAGAATTCTGGGAGTTGAAGTCCACAAGTCTTAAAGCTGCCAAGTTTGAAGACCTCTGCTATAGAGGATAACAACAGAATCTTGAAAGCCTCTCAGAGATTTTCTTTGCCCAATTTTGTACTGAAGCGAATCAAGGCAAACTATTTTGAGTTTCTTTCTTATGCTTCTCACTTTCCAAGAGTTGAATTGCCATTTTGCCACCTTATCAATTCCTTTATTCAAAAGTTGTCTCTACAGTCCATTATCATATAGGGCCATATATGCAAGGAGGAGGACCTTTCATTGACATTTTGGGATATTATGTCTAATGCACACACTGCTAAAAGAAAACAACTATATTGACCAGTTGCTACGCATGTTAACTATTGTAATTGTTTATTGCATTTTAACTTAATTCACTGCCTAGAATTATTTGTTCAAATGGGTGGCCTTATAAATTGGTTAAATAAATAAAAATAAATATAGAAATATAATTCCTTATAAGGGAAACATAATTTGGTGTGGGTTAAAGATCATTTTTCTTGGAGTCAGCAAAGTTCATGGGTGTGAGAGAAACAGATCTATATTCCATAAAACTTTCAACTGAACAAGTAGTTCAGCATGAAAAACACTCTTCACAAAGATTGCTTTGTTGAATTAAGCTGCATAGCAATAAAATCAACACAAATTAGTAGAAATCAATGAGAAATTTAACTTTCACCAGGTAGAAGAGATGAAAATAATTTCTTCCTATTATAAATGTTCTTGATGAATAGGTAAGGATTAAGCTGAAAAAAAGTCATTGGCTAGAAAGCTTTGAACATTTTTATAATTTTGGAACCATATAATTAATATATTAACTAGGCTGCAAAGAACTGGCTAAATATATGTATATTCAGAATAAATATAATACTGTGCACAGAACTGGTTATACTTTTGTCATCCAAAACAACATCTTTACTTCACAAAAGTTATGTTTCTTGTTTTTATTTAACTAAGACTTAATGATAAACAAATTGTGCTGTATTCACATAGCACAATAAGTAAAAATCACAGCTTAGCATACTATATGAAGAAGGCCTGTTTTTCTTTGACCAGAAAAAAGAAAGAAACAGAACCAAAATACAGTGAATTTGAGAAAGGCTGCATCCATTTGCCGCAGCAAATATGTGGACCTAATTGCTGGCATTGACTTGGCTTTTTAAAGCAGGTGTATGCAATTAATTCAGATTTCTAGCAAGAACAATTTGTTTCCTCTGTTCTATATATAGAGGAAAATGTAGAAGGAGAGAAAAAAACTAACAACACAGAGAAGAAAAAGAGAGAGAAACAAAAAGAGAATTAGAAGTTGTGATTTTTGTGCTTTGTACCGACCTGGACCCTAGAGAATGCAGCTCATCAAAGAAAAGAGTTTCTTTAACATTCTTATCCTGAATGGCATTTTATTCAGAGAATTGGCCAATATGAGACCAGTATATTAAAGATACAGGATTATGAGATTCAGACTGAAAAATCTAGGCAAAATATAGAAAATATTTGACTTTTTGCTCCCATCTAATGGTCGTCTGCATTTTTTGCAGTTAATCCTCATATGGATTAACTTTAAACAAAACTTTTGAACAAAAGCAGTTGATTAAAAATGTTCCTCAGAAAGAAATAACCACGTGAAAATGTATATCCTGTTTTGATCTGCTGCTTG
Source organism: Grayia smithii (assembly GCA_032468115.1). Taxonomy (NCBI): domain Eukaryota; kingdom Metazoa; phylum Chordata; class Lepidosauria; order Squamata; family Grayiidae; genus Grayia; species Grayia smithii. The sequence continues at coordinate 20,183 of JANHFM010007244.1, forward strand.
AAGATCTGCAGGTCACTAATTATATGTATCTCTCAGCTCCTTAATAGAGGCCTGCATAAATTCATTTAAGTTATTTCCTTTTTCTTCTTACACTCTTTTAATATCAAGGAAAAGGACCCAACTTCAAAAACACTAAGTACTGTGTTAGCTGTAGAAAATAACAATGATGAATTGGCTAGCTGGGAACAGATTTGGTCCTTGAACTGTCTCTCTTCACTATTCACAGATCAAACATACATATACAGGTGTCAAAGATTCATAGATCTGAGCTTGTTAAATGTTTGATACTGTCTGTCTTGAATACATTCAAGATATTTGTCTTGTTTCCATGGTGATACAATAATACAATTTTTCCCAATGGCCGAAGTGTGCCCAAATCTTTTGTTCATATTGTCTTAAGATGCTGAGAGAAGCTATAGCTTTTGTCCCCCACTCCAGACTTCAAATTCCTTTACTCATAATTTTGAGTAACATCTCCTTCATTTCTGTCATTTGACAGAAACAAAACTCAAAAAAATGTCATGTAATTTCTTGTCATCCTATCATAGGTTTTGGTCAGCACACGTATTTGAGCCAGAAGGAATTTGGAAAGAGGTTCTTTCTCGCTGAGATTTCAGATTTCTATTCCTGTTTCAAAATCTACATTTTGAGAATTTAGCATTTGATCTATGACCTACTTTAAATTATATATTATTAACCTGAACTGAACAAGATTATCCTTTATCTGTTTATTCAAAGTTAGATTCCATTTATCTCTAGCATTTAATAGCATTCAGCAGGTATCATAAACCCACATTTGTACTTCCTCTCTCTAGCAATTTCCCCTTGGATAAAATCTCCCCTTGATAAAATCTCCCCTTGCAATTTGCCTACCAAGCAAATAGATTGACAGATGATGCTGTTAATATGACTTTGCACTAAATCCTACAACATCTTGAATCTCCAAAGACCTATGCAAGGGCCCTCTTTGTAGGCTTCAGCTCAGCATTCAATACCATCATTCCCAATATTCTTCTAACTAAACTAAATCAGCAAGCTGTACCTGACCACACTTGTAAATGGATCATAAACTTCCTAACAGACAGGAAGCAGCAGGCAAAGGTAGGCAAAATCACATCAGATACCTGCACAATTAGAATAGGAGTCTCCCAGGGCTGTGTGTTCTCTCCACTACTCTTCTATCTATTCCCCAATGACTGCATCTCAAAAGATCCCTCTGTTAAAATACTGAAGTTTGCAGATGATACAAGAGTGATTAGTCTCATTCAAGACAACGATGAATCTGCATACAGACGGGAGGTTGAACAACTAGCTTGAATTAAAGACACTCAAAACCGTAGAAATGGTGGTGGATTTTTTAAAAAAACCTCCTATACTACCACCTCTTACAGTACTAGACAACACAGTATCAACAGTAGAGTCCTTCAGGTTTCTAATTTCTAGCATATCTCAAGACTTAAAATGGACATCTAACATCAAAAGCTTCATTAAAAAAGCTCAACAAAGAATGTTCTTTCTGTGCCAACTCAGAAAGCTTAAACTGCCCAAAGAGCTACTGATCCAGTTCTACAGAAGAATTATTGAGTTTGTCATCTGCATCTCCATAATTGTCTGGTTTGGCTCTGCAACCCAACAAGACAGACACAGACTTCAGAGGATAATTAGAATTGCAGAAAAAACAATTGCTACCAACCTGCC
>JANHFM010007247.1:28071-39251 GCA_032468115.1 Grayia smithii
CGAACCGGCACTAATTGCAGGCAGATGGAACTAAGTGGAACCACTTAGGCAGTGCACTAGCTAAGTGCACCACCAAGGCTCATTGATACTGTGGCTTCACTTGTCCACAGTCCTTTTAAAACAGGATATTTTGTAACCTGAAACAATGTATCCCACTCCAAATACTTTGGGGATGGGAAAAAAGCCAAGGAAACCCCCCAAACATAACAGCAGTAGCATTTAGATTTATATACAACTCCACAGTGCTTTACAACTCTTTCTCTGAGTGCTTTATAATGTTAGTATATTGCCCCCCCAAAAAAAAATCTGGACCCTCATTTTACTGACCTTGGAAGAATGGAAGGCTTAGTCAACCTTGAGCTGGTCAGGACTGAACTCCTGGCAGTACCATATTCAACAAAGCCACCCTTTCCCCTTCCCAGTCCTAAATATTAACAAACCCTGCATAGTAAAAATAAAAATAAAAATACAATTTCTGATTCATGAATAGAAAGTCCAGATCACTGTGGGACATTCTGATTTTCTTCAGAGCCATGCCATTGTGAAGGTGGTTTTGTGTTTTCTGGAGTAAACAGGAAAATCCCTAAACTGACTTGCTCCATTCAGAATACCATTTGCAGGACATTTTGAACTGCTTTTACTTTTAAGATTTTACTTGCAGAAATTGCCATGTCATCCCCAAAATTGCATGGAATTAGTAGGAAAGGGAATGTTCCTGAATTTTCTGGAATGTTCTATACCTCAAGCTTTGAACATATCAATGCAAAACCTTTGAGTGTGTGTATTTGCAAAATCATGTCAGAGCCAAAAAGCAAGTAAAACTAATGCTGTCAGTGGCTAGGCTCTAGTTAGTAACATCATCCCTCATCAGTCTTCTCATCAGTACTTCTAAAAGTCATTTAGTCTCCACAGTATTTTTTTTTTCTTTTCCCCTACATTGAAAGCTCAAAACTGATGGGCAATGGGCTATTTGGACTGATTTAATGCCAGTTGTTTATTTACATCTGAATCGAAGAGAATCATGCTTCCCATCTAACCAAACCAGGGCTACAAGCAGTGGCAATGTGACTAACATAAAATGTCCTCTCATCTTGATTGCACAGAAACAAGATGATTTCAGCTTTCTGGCCCCAAGCTGTGTCTCCACGACCCTGCCTTAATAGGATTGTCTGTCATCAGCTGGTGATGCTTAGAAGGATGGAGGGTAACAAAATTGGAGAAATCCACTAGCTGCATTGCTTATCACCCCTTACACATTACAAAATTGGAACACCTCGACCCACTGGTAAGCTAGAATAGAGGCAGTCTCGGCTGAAAATGGAGACAGCAAAATGCATGTTGACTCAAACCATGAGATGAGCAGCATATAAAATTAAGTGATAAATTACTAAACAAACAAACTGGTTGAGTTTTCTGTCAGTTCAAGAACAATTAGGAGGAATAAGGGCAGTGGTAATGACAGAGACAACTTTGATTAATACTGGTAATCACCGAGAGAGTATGCACCAAGACAAATTCCTTGTGTTTCCAATCACACTTGACCAATAAAGAATTCTATTCTATTCTATTCTATTCTATTCTATTCTATTCTATTCTATTCTATCTTGGTTACAGTTATCAATAGAATTGGGGTAGAGTCAAACTTATACTGAATAAAAGTACAAAAAGTGTTTACACAGATTGAAAATCCTCCTACGTCCAGATTTATCTATGGAAGCATAGATATTTTTAGTGGCTAGGCACCTTTTAAAATCTTAATGTATTTCATCAACCTACTGGATCTGGTTAAAAGTATTGTGTTTCCCCAAAAATACTACATACCCTGATGATAAACCCAATCGGACTTTTGAGTGCATGCGCTAAAATAAGCCCTCCCCAAAAATAAGCCTTCCCTCAAAATATTTAAGCGCATGTGCAGCCGGTCCCCGCCATTTTCTCTGGTTAGGGTTAGGGAGACAAACCTGGAAATCAGGTAAGATGGCAAGAGGAGTCCCATCCCACCTTTTGTTTAAGAGTAGTTGTTTTAAGGTATGTGCTTAGAAATGCATATATAGAGAAGAATATTTTTATGACTATCTTTAAGAGGAGAAGAAATGGAATTGAACAAATCTGTAGGAAATACATCCAAGCCACATGGATTTGCAATCATTATTTTGCTAATCCCTTGACAAGGCCCAGGATACCTGCACCTAAATGTTATTTACCATTTTTTTCATTTTTAAAGGAACAACCTAAAGTCCTCCATACACACACAGACTTGGTCATATAGTTCTCTTCTTTTCACTGCCTGTTACACACTCCTTACTTTTTTTTTTGCACGTGTTTGATGAAATATAGTCTTGCCCACTGAAAATCAAAGGGTGATTATGTTGGTCCTTTCAAGAAAAAGAAAGGATCAGTGAACAATATTAACATTAGCAATAGCACTTTGATTTATATACCACTTCATGGTGCTTTACCACCCTCTCTAAGCGGTTTCCAGAGTTGCCCCCAACAATATGGGTCCACATTTTACCGACCTTGGAAGGGTGAAAGGCTGAGTCAACCTTGAGCCTGGTGAGATTCGATCTGCCAAACTTCTGGCAGCTGGTGATCAGCAGAAGTAGCCTGCAGTACTGCACTCTAACCACTGTGTGACCGCGGCTCTTCAATATTCTTCTCCTTGAGCCCCAAATTTGTCAATTCTGTAACCAGAAAACCAGGAACAAAAACAGCCTTTACTTTCAAAATACAAGTGTTGTCTGAACAATGATATAACAGGGCCTGTAATTCAGAATGTATAATAACATATACTTATCATTCTTTTATGTGTAAATGTGCATAGTTTCCTCACTCTCTTCTTTTTACATAGCCCTTTAGTGCTTACAATGTTATTCTTCTTTGGTTTCTGAACTCATCCTACTAATGCTGCAAATTTATCTATTTATCTTAGACAAATAATTAGCATTTGCATAACTGCTGGTAATTTGATGTTTTATCCACAGTGACTTCAAAATGTTGCCCTGATGGAATACCGCTTTTATGAATTTCAAAAAAGGTCGCTTTTCAAAAATAAAAAAAAGAAAACTGCTCCATTTTGTTGCATGCGTAATATTATAATTGCTCAAAAGTGTGTCAGAATTAGCCCCTAAATCAGTCCTGAACTACTTTCTTTAATAATGGAATAAAAGAAAATGTACAGGTGTACCTGCATTTTGCAATGGAAATATTTATTTTTCCTCATCCTTTAACCAAGATTTCTGTTCTGAATTAATATAGTGAAAAATTAGTATACTTTAAATCCAGCTGTCTTCCTGTTAAACAGAAAATGAGATGGCAGTATTGGAAGACTTCAGCTTCAGAAAAGAAAAAAATATATAATGTGGACTGTAATGGACAAAAATATTTTCTTTTAGAATTGTTGGGTATGTTTATTGTACAGGATATCTCCTTTGATATCTTCTGTGCAATAAACATATCCAACTATTTTGAAAAAAATATTAAAAATTAAACATGAATGTAAAATTAAATGAAGTAGCCTAAACATACCGTATTTCCCCCAAAATAAGACCCTGTCTTATATTTTTTTGAAACCTGAAATAAGTGCTTGGCCTTATTTATAGGTCTTATTATTTGGGTGTGTGTGGAGCAAGATGGGGCTCCTCTTGCTTTCTTACCTGATTTCTAGCTCTGCATTTAAATATTTTCGGGGAAGGCTTATTTTCAGGGGGAGGGTTATTTTAGCACATGCGCTCACAAGCCCGATCAGGCTTATTATCAGGGGATGTCTTATTTTTGGGGAAACAGGGTAGATTTTTAAGGAACCCAAATTTAGGTCACAGGACGTAAAAAAAAAAGCAAGATAAAATGAATTAATAACATCAAGGATTTTCTGAATTTATTACTTTTATAATTCACTCAATAACAGAATTCTGGGATAGAAGTTGTTACTATTCTTGTGTGAATCATTGAAATTAGATTTCGGAAGGTAAGAGACATTGATACCTATCCTAGTAGTTTGCAGACTAATTAAACATAAGGTTTTAACACAATGATGATGAATCTCTTCTTCTTTCTTCCATCAGTTCCAGAAAAATTAAACAACCTTACTCAGTCGTATGCACTTTTTTATGTTGAATCATCAAACAGCATTGCTTATCTAGCATCTTCAGCACAGAAACTGTTGTTCCTTTCATACAAAGTGATGGCATCAATGCCCAGTGTAAAACTTCTTGTGTTGCCTAGTACCTTGTTATCTTCTTGTGCTGCATTATGAACAGATTCTCAGTATCAGGTTCCTATATCCTGGACTGAAAACAACATGCTTTTCTGTCATCTGTCCACTTTCTAGCAAGAATAATTTTGCCCAGCAGGAGGTAGGAACTGAACAAGTGAACAGTTAGTAATGCTAGATTAAAAATGGCAGTACCTCTGAAATGTTGAAATGGCGAGGTCCTTTGTACAAAAATGAAAACTAGGCTTATATGGTTGTTTCACTTCTGTTCTCTGCTGAAGCCCCAGAAATTATATCTCAGTATTACATTTTTGTCACTGTTTTTCCAGGACCTATACTCAGTTTCTAAGGATTCTATCTTGACCAAATAGATCAGGATGTAGAAATAGATGTCAAAATTTGGTGGTTCTACTCATAATTTAAGGAAAGATAACTAAATAGAATAAAGTAAATAAAAGATGGATACTTATTAAAGATTAGATCACTTCCAGATTTTTTTCCACAAAAAATATTGTTATTTGAGCTATGATGGCAGTCTCCTGACTAATTTTCAATCATTAAATTGTATGATGACAAATGGAAGCTCTTCTTCTTAAACCTTACATTTACATTTCCAATGTATTAATTCAAAGCACTTTTACCATCAGTCCTAGTCTTTTACTCCTTCAGTCATTCAAAGTTAAGAACATTTCTTGCCACACAATTTCCTCCTTTTCAATTAATCACATCTTTCTCCTCAGAACTTCTTCAGCCTTGTCTTAACTGCTCTTACAGTCCTGCTAAAATTTGATGATTGAATAATTGTACCTTCAATCTTTTCCAAGTGCAATCATGCAAAACTGAATCTTTTGCCCTTATAGTAATTATTAGGTCCAATGGCAGAGAATAGCTCTATTCTGATAGAGTTCATATCCTGTTCCTTTTTATGTGCTACTGACTATGCACACATTTCTTTCCAAAATTTAGCTCTGGAGAACTGTAAAGCTGAATAAGACTTTAGGTGCCCATTTAAACATAAAATAATACACATGTACTTTTATGTGAGTCACACAGTGAGAACTATGACCAAATATATGTTTTGCTTTGTTTTTACAACTTTATTTTTAAGATAGTGCCTTAACCGAGGATAATTTTCATGCCACCAAATTCTCTGCTTGATCTGATTTTTAACTACTAACTAAATTGGAATGAAATAAACAAATGGAAAACAAAGATACCACAAAGTCTAAAGCTCCAACATTACCCAGGAGTGAAATCCAGCAGGTTCTGACAAGTTCTGGAGAACCGGTAACAGAAATTTTGAGTAGTTCAGAGAACCGGCAAATACCACCTCTGGCTGTCCCCGAAGTGGGGTGGGAATGGAGATTTTGCAATATCCTCCCCTGGAGTGGGGTGGGAATGGAGATTTTGCAGTATCCTTTCCCTGGTGTGGGGTGGGAATGGGGATTTTGCACTATCCTTCCCCTGCCATGCCCACCAAGCCATGCCCACCAAGCCACACCCACAGAACCAGTAGTAAAAAAAAAATGGATTTCACTCCTGCCTTGCATGTGTCACCTGAGGGAAAGAGAACCAGGCAGCTTATCATGGGCAAATCACTTTCACATAATAGCAAATACAGCATTAACAAGTTAAACCTGTTGACCAATCTGATTTGGGAAAATGTGCATTCCTAGAGTGTTTGCCTTGGGAGGGGGGGTCCCTCTAGAAGAACAACAACTACAGAGCAGTCAGTTTCAGGAGAAGATGGACAGGGAAGGGACTGAACAGAGCAACCCTTTTTCTCTGGGTATGACAGTCCCCTGGCTTTCCAGAAGTCAGAGTACAAACCAATCTGCTGCCGTTGCAGGCAGTTTAGCATCTGGTTGGCTTATCTGGCCCCCATGGAAATGAAAGATCTTGATCACAATGGTAGCTGAAAGCAAGTCTTTTATGTTGGGGCAAGAGCCTAGGCTTTGGAAGATGTATGGTTTTCAAGAATTGGAGGCAGGCTCTCTGGATCCTTAAGGATTATGTGCAAGAGCAAGTTAAAGGGAGGCCAAATATTCAGTTATATATGGAAAGAGTCCTACTGTTGTTCTGTAGGATTGATAGCAACTAAAATACAATTGCCATCAGTTCTGACACACTACATATTAACTGCAGTTTGGTTTTACAGACTACTCAGCCAAGAAAAATAATAGTACTAAGTTATATCTTATAGGCATGAACTTGTGTGTGTGTGATCTTTTAAATTGATCTTGACTCCTGGTGACTACATGGAGAAGTCCCTGCAGCTTTCTTCACATTTACAGAAGTGGTTTGCTCTCGCTTCCTTCCTAGGACAGAAAAAGTGTGAGTGGCCCAAGGTTACCCTGCTGGCTTTGTGCCCAAGGGAGGATTAGAATTCACAGTCTCCCAGTTTCTACTCAGTGCCTTTAACTGCTACACCAATCTGTCTCTCTATAGATAGGTTAGACAGTGTCTAAAAAAATAACCACAAGCCTTCACATTATGGGACTTTTGAGAGAAGATTCAGAGGACATTTGCCTGTCACTCTTCCTAGTTTCTCATCTGCAAAAGAGGCCTGTCCAGATGATGTTTTGGGAAGCTATTGCTCTGATTTTCTGTTCTGTTCTGGGCAAATGAATAATAGTACTGTGTTGTGAAACATAAAGATTCTAAGTAGGCAAGGAATTAATTAGCTCAGTCTTCTGTCTCAAACATACTTCTTAGTATTCTTTTCTTTTTTCCTCTTTTTTTGAGCAATATTTAAACTGTTTTAAATCTGCCTAGAAATCATACATTGTGATTTTTTAGCAGTAGAAATTTGAAACCTGCCAATGAATTGTTTACATATTTCCAAAATACTTCTATCAATCCCATTTTTGTACTCCTATATTTATCTTCTGCAATAGCAATAGCACTTTGACTTATATACCGCTTCACAGTGCTTTACAGCCCTCTCTAAACAGTTTACAAAGTCAACATATTTCCCCCAACACTCTGGGTCCTCATTTTACCAACCTCACAAGGATGGAAGGCTGAGTCAACCTTGAGCCTGGTGAGATTCAAACCGCCAAATTGCAGGCAGCCGGCAGCCAGCAGAACTAGCCTGCAGTACTGCATTCTAATCGCTGCGCCCCCACAGCTCTTGTTCACGGCAAGCCTTATTCTGAGTGAATTGGGCTGGGTGCAATTTGACATTAATATCTTTAATGAGCAAATAACAGATGAACAAAATTGTTTTTCTGAGGCTCAAAAAAGAAGATAGAACATATTTATTTGCTAGACTTTTTTTTAAACCCCAATGTTCCTTGCAAGCTGGGCAATGTAGTTTTACTTCAGCTAAAACTTAGCATAGAAATAGTGCCTCCAGTTTTCTCAGACCAAACCTCCAAATTGGTTCTCTTTTCACAGAATTAAGTATTTAGGGAGGACCAATCCTTCCCCCAATCTTTGAAAGACACCAGTTGGGTCCTGGATCTTCCTAAAAGAAGAAATTGAAATTGGCTTCTCATAAAGAAGAAAGCAATTCCAATAAATATGTTTTAATTTAAATACTAATATACATCAGATCCATGAGCTTGAAATAGGGCCCAAACTGAGTTATAAGTGAAATACTGTACTGAGAAAAATTCAAGCATACTTATCTTCATCTTCATTGACACTTTAGCATTTTCCTGCATTTTAACATTGTAGTATTTTACAGTGTTTTATCGTAGTGTTGTTTTTGTGCTGTTAAATCATATTACCATAACTTAGTAGAATAGTCCCCCTGACTACATAATTAGCTGCTGTTAGCTTCATTTAATGCTATTATTCAGTGTTTTGCAAGCTGAACTTTCCATACGCACGCACACGCACACGCACACGCACACGCACACACACACACACAAATGGGTTATGTAAATAAGCTTGGGAGATAGAAGAGCAGCAACCTGAGCAATGATCTGACAACATATCTCAGCCCACAGAAGGAATAGGGATGGAGAAAGCATCTCAAGGGACCTTCCTTCATTCTCTGAAAAATAAAGGCAAGGGAGGAGAGACGTACTTTCCAATTTGCATGATTCTGTTCCTGTGGCCTTACAATAAAGGTAGGATACTTTCAGTTTCCTGTCTAGATTACATTGAAGGGCTGACATCCAGATACAGCAATTACAACAATTGGTTAGCTATTATAAATATGTTTATTGGATAAATATGTTAAACATTGTTCTATTCATTTTTTGCACCTTCTTTCTAAGTCATAATTCCTTCAAATGGAAAGAATGTTAAGCAAGTTTCCAGCTCTTAAAAGTAGCGGGTTCCTCTGGGCCTCTATCATTGCAGAGAACATCCACCATAAAGGTGACTAATAATATATAAATCAACCCAATTCATTTCAAAATTAGACTTACCCTGAAGTTATACACTGTTTGGTTTTATGGTAATGAATAATGTGGCTTTCAGGAGATTGGGTATTGCTCCCTTTGAAGATGTAGTGAAGCAGTGCTAAATCTTTTGGTTTCTTATAAATGGCTTTTCTTCAACATCTGCTGTTTATTGTGAAATAAGGTGATTTTGGTTTTTACACAGCGAAGTTTTTCCTTGAGTATCATTGACATTTGCGTAATTATCACATTGAACTTAACCACCCCCACACCAGCCCTATAGCTTTGACCTAAAAAGAAGTGAATCATTTTGACAAAATTCCCATGGATGACTGAGAATATACAACGCTAAATTCTTCTATTTCTAGGTAACTATTTTTAGAAAAATCTAAGGAAATTCAGAACTGAAGAACGATCAACACAATAGAGGTAAGCCAAGTTTTTTTTAATAAACCCCACAAATCGTTTTTTTTAATTCAGGCTATTGTGAAATAAAAGAGGATTCCTCTTAAAAGTTGCATATAAGAGGTTTCAAAATCTATGCAGTAATTATACCAGCAAGGAAGTATTATTTAATGGACTGGCAGAATTATAGAAAATGTTTAAGCTCATGGCTCTGTCAAGTAGATCTGAGGCTTTTCAGCAGCAGATTGGTAAATTTAGGAAAGGTACCACAGTACACATATTCAATTCTCTTTAATAGAATTTAAACCCATTTATATATTTTTGCTAATCCTGTATGTGGGCAGGAATCTACCCTGTGCAATGATTAATGAGGTATTGATTAATCATTTATGAGGTCTTAAATAGTAACTGCAGTATAACAGATTTATATGCAGGAAATGCCTGATGGAGATGAGCAAAACTGAGCAACAGGCTAGCTATAGATAGACCTAGATTTGTGACAATTAAGTCCAGAATGTCTGTTGCTAAACAACACACTTGTTAAGTGAGTTTTGCCCCATTTTAGGATCTTTCTTGGCACAGTTGTTAAGTAAATCACTGCAGTTGTTAAATTTTTTTTTTAAATATATATTTAAAAAGTTTTTTATTATTTACACCATTAAAAAACAATACATACACGACTAACAAATATATAAACACAAGTTGATGGGGACATGCATCTGCGGTGAGTATGTTCCGCTTATTTACATTCTATACAAATTACAAGGATTCTTATCACTATAACCAAAAAAAGGGGAAAAAAAGAAAAGTTAAAAATATTATTAGTTATTTACTGCTTAATTTCCTCGACGCGCCGTCTTCTATCTATCCAAGTGTATAATTTAGTCCAAATTTTATAGAAAGATGTGTCCGTTTTGTCCTTAAGTTCGATGCTCATCCTGTCCATTTCAGCATATGTAAAAAAAATTTTGTATGGTTTCTTCTTCCGTAGGAATTTCATTGTTCTTCCATTTTTGCGCATAGGTTATCCGAGCAGCTGCAGTTGTTAAATTAGTAACATGGTTGTTAAATGAATCTGGCTTCCCCATTGACTTTGCTTGTGAGAAGGTTGCAAAAAGTTGATCACATGACCCCAGAACTCTGCAACCATCATAAATATGAGTCAGTTGCCAAGTGCCTGAAATTTGGTCACTTAATCAGGGGGATGCTGCAACAGTTGTAAGTTGTAAGTGCCCCCACTTAATCCGGGGGATGCTGTAACAGTTGGAAAAATGGCCATGAGTAATTTTTTTCAGTGCTCTTGTAACGGTCGCTAAACAAACTGCTTTAAGTCGAGGACTACCTGTACATCCTATTAAGGAGGAGAGTCTGAGAGCACGTGTACAGTAATCATGTGTGTTTGGGAGAAAAAAAAAGAAGGAATTGACTTGAGATTAGCACTCTTTTAGACAAAAAGCAGGCAGAATGATAAAATGGGAGACAGAGGAAATCTTTCACTCCCCACATCACACTGTCCCCTTGTGGTCAATAAGTCATGTAGTGCTAAAGCCTCATCAGATTTCTCCCTCCAATCAGTGCAGTGCAATATAGTGAAGGTGTATGATAGTTGTCTTAACATATCTACAGGGAAGACAGGTTTAGGCCTAATCTTTGCCCCTAGGCAGAGAAATCAGAATGAGTGAGTTTTGTTGCGTTCTCTGGTCAGTGGGGCACTTGAGTGACAAAACGGAAGCTTCAAGAGCTAAGGGGTTGCAGCGATGCCTGAGCTGGTAGTAGAAGAAGTGTTGACTTGTAAGATGGTCTCTGCCTAGACAAACTAGCACCAGATGTTAATGTTTACTATTAACCGGGGTGAAATGCTACCGGATCGGACTGGATTGGCCGATCTGGTAGTGGAGACTGGGGTTGGTTCGGCGATCTGGTAGTGATCGCTGGCTGGCCACGCCCATGAACCTCTGTACCCGAGGGACTCCCACCATGCTGCCATTCCCGCCCTGTGCAGCGCCACCTGCAGATGGGCCAAGGTAGCGTACATGTGCCCAGCTGCCCTCGGCCTGCTCCTCTGGCCAGGAAAGCCATTTCAGGGCCCGAAAGGGGAGGCCCAGCCTTCTGGCCCACGTGCCCAACCTGCTCTCGGCTTCTCTGTCGCCGGAAGGTTTTGTACTTCAACTGGAATACCACACACAGTCAGGAGTCAGTAATCCTAG
>JANHFM010007250.1:0-10380 GCA_032468115.1 Grayia smithii
GGACAATTGACATGCTGAAAGTATTTTGGTAGCTCTTTCCTTAAGTTTGCCTTGTTTAGATCTCCCAAAATAATGGCTAGTGAATCGGGGTATTTGGCTTCAGCCTCCATTACTATTGGTACCATCTTAGCTTTCTTTTGCCATGCTTATTCTACTTCTGTTTGCAGGTCTTCATATTTTCTCCAGTTCTTTCTATTCTACCCTACTGTCTCCTGGTATTGTCATGTCCACTGTTCACACTTTTTCTCTTTCTAAGTCTGTTATGTGGCAGGTACTTGTCAGTTTGATTTCTAAAGCCACAGAACACTTCAGTTTCTTCATGTTCTATAATGTTGTCCATTTTGTGGTCCCACCAGTTCTTACTTGTAGGCAAATGTTATTTCTTAAAGACATTCCAATGCATCATTGTTGCTACTTTGTCATGTCTTTGTTGATCTTTGTCTGTCAGGGTGACCTTGTAGCAGCTAATTAGTGTCCATAACATATGCTAAACAGTACCATTTTATCAAGCAGTCCTAACGTTGACATATGTGTTAATAATCCATAAGAAATGATAATGAGGAATTTTATTTCTCCAGGATATAGAGTGTGGATAGAACTATGCCAGATATATGTAGACACTCAATAAGAATGCAAGAATGAAAAATGGAGACAGATTCTCTCCAAGGCTGAAGGGTGTTTAGGGCACCCTTTTGAAGCAGCAAAGTTACAGGAAACTTCTTTTATTTTATTTTCACCATTGAAGATGGGGGTCATTCTCATCCCATGGCATCCACAAGCTGAATCAAGTTTCAAGATCAGAAATTTACATAATTTCTGATTTACAAATCCAAAGCAGTATATTTAAGGTAACCATGGAAGAGAAGCATTATACATGTGTGTGTGTGTGTGTGTGTACAGTATGTATGTATATACCATTGACCATTTCTCCATGTTCAAGCAATGCTTCATTGACTTAAATTGTTGAGCTAAACAAAAAATCTGCTATTTCCTATTTATATAAAATTTAGGAATAAGTGTTTATGATTAAAATCAAAAGAATTAAGCTCTGATGCATTAACTTTTGCATATGTTGCAAGTATTAGATTTATTTAATTCTCTGGATTATTTCCATAATATTTATATTTAGTCTTCTATGTTAACTGTGAAAAGGGTAAAACCACCCTTGTAAGATGACAGGTTTTCATCAGCCCTGCATTGAAATCCTTAGTCAAATCAGGAAACTGGTGGATTAAGTTACCATCAGAAACTAGCTAGACAGATGTCCATTACAGAAAGCACTGCGCTATAAGGATAATTGAAAGCTGCCATGTGTAACAAATTTGTGAGTAGCAGCAGTTATAAGAGAAAAAGTGGTTCTCTCAATGTTATTGCAGAAGGAAAGGTAAACTCATATCAGCTCAAATCTTTCAAGATATGGCTTTTTAAAGAATGACAGAAGCCCTGTTTTGAGAATATGTTCCCATATTGAATTTAGTGTCAGCAAACCACCCTTATCCAAGTTTCATTGGGAATGTCACTGATGAGCAGCTCATCAGACAAGGGGATGACCCAACATGACAGTGTGTGCAGATTAATGCACTTGCTCATAGGATATAATGTGTGGCTGACACTTGATTAACGAAATCATTTGTTTATTAGTTGAGTGAATTTTAATTGATTAATGAGTCAATTCATCAATTAGTTTTACATATGAATGAACAAGTTGCTTGAAAAACATTTACACTTTGCTTTTAGATGCATGTGCCTCATCAGCCTGATGACTGCCAGCTTTTGTTTAACGTCAACAAGAATAAAAATAACTTTAAACTCTGCTGCTTTAAATTAATCTGGAACATATTTTAATTGATCAAATGATTAATTATTTAATGCAACTTATTGTTCTCCCAAATTATAATTAAAAAGAGATGGGGAAGATATAAGCAATACTTCTGGAGATTTGAAATACAGATCTAGAACCATGCTTGAGGCCATACATATCACGCCTTTGAGGAAGCCTCTTGTTGTGTATAGTGTCTTGATACAATCGGTCTATATGTGAAGTGATTCTCCTGCCTTTCTTTTGCATTTGTTTCAGCAGCAGTTTTTTTCTCCCCAAAGCAGCTGACATTAAGGAATCAAGCAACACACTTTCATAATCTGAGTTGTCATAGTTGGTGCAGGATGTTTACGTTTCTGGAATGGAAGAGTTTTTTATTCCATCATCAGTAATGTGGTCCCCATAAAATAAATACTATCATTCTATCATGGAAACTAAATTTAAAAGAGAATAAGTCCATTGACACTATAGAACACATGCTTTGCATTTTCTAAAGGATTGGTTTATTTTTTAATCCTTTGTGAAATTAGTTTGGGGTAGGGTTAAGCAGCCTCTGATTCAGGGCAAAATTCAAGCACCTCACTTTCAGTCTTCAATATGCTGCTGAAACTTGGCAGCAAAGTGAGTGGACCTGCATGGCATAATCCTATATGGAGCTAGGTTGAAGATAGGGAACAGGAATAGTTTGCTTCTAGGAGGCTTTCATTTTGGTCACCATATTTAATCCTTCCAAATGAGCATCATTCATACCCAATCTTGAAAAGCTAATTTGTGACTCCTAATCCCTCAAATATTTTTCACCCCTTTGTTAGGGAAAATGGGAAGTTAGGATCTACAGGATTCTTGATGTACTTTTTATAACTTATATTTACAAAAACACCAATGAAGTTTTCTGCAGTATAATAGTAGTTTTGCAGTTTG
Source organism: Grayia smithii (assembly GCA_032468115.1). Classification (NCBI taxonomy): domain Eukaryota; kingdom Metazoa; phylum Chordata; class Lepidosauria; order Squamata; family Grayiidae; genus Grayia; species Grayia smithii. The sequence continues at coordinate 2,741 of JANHFM010007250.1, forward strand.
ATTCTCTGTTGGGGATTGGCAGAAAGGACTACACAATTAGACTACACAATTGCAATCTAAAGGAATGGTAAAACACAGTAACCTTTTGAAAAAAAGTTGTTCAAGTATTGAAAAAAATATAAGCACAAGCAGTGGTGATAATTTTTAGAGCCATGATGGTGCAGTGGTTAGAATGCAGTATTGCAGGCTAATTCTGCCAACTGCCAGGAATTCAATCTTGACCGGCTCAAGGTTGACTCAGGCTTTCATCCTTCCAAGGTTGGTAAAATGAGGACTCAGGTTGTTGGGAGCAACATGCTGACTCTAAACCGCTTAGAGTGGGCTGTAAAGCACTATGAGGTGATATATGTCTGCTATTGCTATTCCTATTTTAATCAACTTATATCATCTTGCTTCAGAAAAAATCTAGTTTGTCAAATCCAACTTTTTTCATCTAAAATAAAAATGTCTCACTTTTCCACATAACAAAGTGTTCAATTGTTTCTCCATTCTTCTTCTCTTAGATGATGCATGTGGTTGAAAGATCAGTAACCACATTTCATTTGGGATTAATTGCACTGGACTGTTCCACTTATTATAATGTGTAAGTGCCTGGGAATATATAGATAAAGCACTGTTATTTCATACAGACCACTTCACTAAAATAAGATGGTTCTTGTCCCAAGCTACTGGAAAATGTCACATTAAGGAAAGCTGGTCTTTAGGAAGATTATTTCTTTACTTTTCTTATACTTCTTTCCTAAATAACACTTTTTTACATATAGAGAACAGAAAAGAATTCCATCCAAAGCCCTTCATTTCTGCCTGTGGCGTATATTCAACATAACTTTTGAGAAAGCTTACTCAAATACGAATTGTAAATACACATAATAAGAAGCAAGCACAAATAGTAGGTGCATAGAAGGCAGCTAGAGAAACATCCCCTGCCTATGCAGATTTATGTTAGAATATCAGTGGCTGAAAAATAATAGTGACTTAGTCTGATATGCATTGCAAATGAAAGCTACTTCAAGAATACAGTCACTTTTTCACTTTATACTACTAAAATTGTGTTTTACTAGATGCTGAAACCATGTACTAAAATCATTCCTGCAGTATGGAAAACCTATCTAGAAGCAGTAATGGAAATGTTTATCAATAAAAAGGAATGATTTTGCAGAAATTCCATCTTTCTCTCTTTAATAGATTTTCTCTGATAAAGAAAAATTTAAAGAGGAACTGGACAACAGAGATAGATTATAAATGTAAAATGATTTTGTCTGGATCAGTAAATTGGCGATATGGGCGGGTGTGATTGCTTACCAGTAATTTTTTTTCTGGGAACATTTAGAGAGAGAAAAGAGAAGTATTATAAGGGAGGCAGGGAGAGAGTGTGCCTTGGATTTCATAAAATAGCACTTTAAAAAGGGAGGGGGGAGAGAATTCTCTGCCTTCTGGAGTGTAAAATCTAAACCATGGTACTGGGACAACAACAAAAGAACCAAGAGACAAATAGCAAGGAAGAATGCAGATGAATATAAATGGTACTCTTTTCTCATCATCCTGTTCACATATCATTCTTATTCACTATAGTCTGGCCTAGCTATCCTATAAATTAAAACATTATAGACTGTGCAATCTCTTATAATAGTGAATATCAAACTACAGATGAATTATTTGTTTACTCTTAGGCTAACTGGAATGTAGATTTAAGTCCATTAGTAAATTAATTTAATGTGTAAATATGTCCCAATACATTTTACTTTTCATGAAAAAATTCAACATTTTCCATCTCTTTAGAAACAAATACTCCTGGGAGAAAATGCGCTGAATCTCTATGTATTGGTTTAGCAAATGTGTGCTTGGAACATCCTCTGGTGGCAACATATGGGAAATGCCTGGATCTGAATAAGAACCAAGATGAAGGCTGTGCTGTGATGATTCTTCTTCTTCTTCTTCCTCCTCCTCCTCCTCCTCTTCTTCTTCTCCTCCTTCTCCTCTTTCTCCTCCTCCCTCTCTAACTCTTCCTCTTCCTTTATTAATCAGTAAGGAAAGAACCAATATATTACATTTTTTACAGAACCAGAATTTTTTCATTGAAATGGAACTGTTACTGTACCAACAGTTTCCTTAAACAATAATAATTTCAATAGCGGGTTTTTTTACTTCAGTTGCAATATCTGTACCAATCTGGCAACCAAATATTTTTTACAATGCCTGCTCTGAATATTGTGACATATTATTCTGGGTGTATAGCTGATTAAACTGATTAAATAAAGTAAAGCAACCTATGGTAATGTTTGAAAGTTTACTGCTGCTGTGGAAAAACAAAATCTTTTTTATTTTAATTTTTAAGGGAAAGTCTGCTTTTTTCATTGCTTCTGATAAAATCATGCCCTTTGAACTTGTAAGACTATTGTGATTTTTGTCCTCTCTTTTCCAGTGCTAGAGATATTGCTTCCCTATTTGCAAATTGGCATACAATGTAGAAACTATTTTTTACCATCAGTAGCAAACGCCTCACCTTCTGCTTTTGATTCTTATGTGCTCCCTTTTCTCTAACACTGTTTTATGTTGTAAACAAAAACTGAGACCTCATAGGAAATCCCAAAAAGTCAAAGGTCTGCAGACTTAATAATCATCCAAAGGCTTGTGTGTGCAAGTGCCAGCTGATGGCACTATTATACTACAAGTTTACTATTACATGTTTAAATTCTAGAGAGAAAAACAACATTGACCAAGCTATTTCCTTGAATCAATGCCTCTTTATTTCAAGAGGGTGTAACTGAGTCACTAAATAAATAAACAAATCTACTCCCTATATTTTTATTTGGTAAAAAGGTTCAGATATTTGTTGCAGTGAAATTGTCAAAATTGACTAGTAGAACCAATATATGCCAATCATGCTCCCAAAAGTTTTATACTTCAAAAAGAATGTATTCTCCACTTAGCTTTTCACTTACTTTGACAAAAATTGAAGCGTTTTTATTCCAAAATGAAAGTAAAGTAAGCTGGAAGCATGTTTAAAGAAAGCAGTTGATTTACAAACTATAAAATGGCATTATTCTACTTTTTAACAGAAAAGTTGTCAACTGCCATTCAACTTTTCATGTCAACTCTACGAAAGAGTACTGAGAGCTAATAGTTTTGGGATAGCAACATGTTCTCACATCACATTTAGGCAATTTCCTAGGTAAGTGAAATAACATGAAATGAATGTCAAACTATAAAAACATACAGAAAGGCAACATCAGATGGAAACAGCCCCCAAGTAAAGGGAGGCAGACCCTGCAAAGATTGTGCAATCATCTAAGTCCTGTTTCCCCAAATTAAATAATAAAGAGTTGCTCTCCTGTCTTCGATCTTGTTGGAAGCCTAGTGAGAAGCTGCTGTCAAAAAAGGAAATTATAGGTCTGAAAGGAACTTAGGAAACCGAAAGCAGATGGAAAGGGAAAATATTTCAAGGGAGATACATGTTGACTAGTGATTAGAGGGGAAGGGGTGCATGCACAACTCCCTGCTTCCCCAAACATATCTCTGATCATACATACACCTGTCACTTAATTCCATCTTGTATATATCTCTAAACCAAATGAATAAGGAAATCCACATACATACAGAAGCATCTGTGTGCATGTGCTTGCATGTACACACACACACGCACACGCACATGCACGCACACACAGACATACACACGTTTGGTGTGGTGGTTAAGGTTCCAGAATAGAAAGCAGGAGACTTTGAATTCTAATCCCACTTTGGGCCCAAAGCCAGATGACCTTGGACCGATCACTCTCTTAGCTCTAGGAAAGAGGCAAAGGCAAACCACTTTCAAAATCTTGTCAAGAAAAAGATTTAAGACAAGAAGATCAAGATGAGTGGAAAAATTAATCCTGCCAGGGAATAATTATACCATGTATTATTATCTCTGCTTTCCAGGTTAAATAACATACTAACTAGGCAATCCTCAGATAGAGCAGGAAAGTTCATAGGTAGAAGGTTTGCATTATTAAAACCCTGCTAAATTTATGCTAGCAGGCTAGAGGAAGAAAAATAATTATTCTCTTCTACAGCTTTAGGGGTTTCATTTTGGCTTTTTATTATTTCCCTTATGTGTGTCAGCTGCAATATACATTTCCTCTTATGACTGGAACTCAGAAATCATTAAGTTCTGTAGGTATAAAGTAGTTTTGTTAAAATCACTCTTGACACTCTTTTTATTCCTCCTATTTTTAATCTGAATCACCATGGACATTGTTTTTCTTAAAAAATAACTGCTACTGGGAAAGTTTGATCAATTGCAAAAAAATAAAAATAAAATGGCAATCATAGTTCACCAAAACATTCATAAATGCCCAGTTCCCAGAAGATGAACTGGAGAGATTAAAAGAAGTGCTATTACTATGATCTAAATTTAGTTAGGGTTGCAGGCTTTGCAGTCCCTATCCAGCCTTTTGCTCTAACACCTTCCAATATTCTTGGAAATGAAATTGATACTGGTGATTAGTGCTTAGTTTGTACTATCCTAGTTTCTGTTTCTTTTTTGAAACCAAAAAACAAGTTGCAAATGTGAGAACCTAAAGAGTTGTATAGAGTTATCATGTTGGATATGCCAAGCCTAGACTTCTCGTTCTGTCCTATTAAATAAATACATCAATAAATATGAATACATGGACAATAGGCACCTTCAGCAGCAGATTTGCTCTGTGGTCAATATAATCATTCTCTTACCAAATCAGGAAAAAAAGACTAATGAATAAATAACCCAGAAAACTTTAAAATAATCTCTAAAGATATTGACTGTGTTCCATAATGAAATGGGGGAGGGATATGACATCATCTATCTCCAGTCTACAACACAATCCTTTCAGCAGTTCTAAGAAGGCTCCACACCTATTTTCAGGTGACCCCAAGGACACAGATAAACCTCCAACTGACCTCAAAACACACTAAAAAATGCAAATGACCAGCTGTCTGCAAAGAATATAAATCCTTCTATCCCCCACCATCCAGTCAGAGCTGAAGAAGCTTCTTGGATGGGAAGCAAAGCATCTTAAAAGAAAAACAAGAAAGTCCAGTTGCCTCTTGAAAAAGCACCTTTGGGACAACCATGACCTGGATGACTGAGAATCCATAATGAAATAGATATCTATTTTTATGTTCATGCTAAAAACACTTCTGACCATACATACATTGGAGACATTTTGTATGATCACAAGGATTTTTTCTGACATACTGTATATTACTCATAGTGAATATCCAGGAGCGTCCTGACATCTTTCACACTACAGTGAGTATACATACTTACATTATAATCTGATCCATTGAGTTTATCAACAATTGGTATTATATTAGAAATAGGGATTGTAGATCAGTTGAATAAATGATCTACTAATCATTTCTGCTGCCTTGTTTTCAGATAAGTACACTCATTCCTTCTGAGGTCAGTAAACATTATAGAGAAGAAGATAAGAACACCTACATTCCTCTTCATATACACAAAACACCCAGAAAGAATATGTTGAATTTGTCCTTGCTGGAAAGTCTATGTATGTTGTGCATTTTATTGTGTGGATAATATAAACATATTGCACTGCATTAGCTTCCTACACCTTATATTTATCATAATTATGAGAGTTGTGTCTCATACAATACAGGCTCTCTAAAACAAGCATTTTGGGTTTTTTCTTCTAAATAAGCCAATTTATTTTGTTTTTGTAATTGAAAATATTGAAACATTTCTTGTCAGAAATTAGAGAAGATTTACACAAACTTGCTATTATTATTAATCTATAACTTGCCTTCAATATAAAATTTAAATATATATATTTAAATATATATTAATATCTGTTTAGCATTGTTATGCATTTAGCCCTCAACTTACAACCACAATTGAGTCCAAAATTTTTGTTGCTAAGCGAGACAGTTGAGTGATTTTTGCCCCATTTTATGACCTTTCTTGCCAAAGTTGTTAAGTAAATCACTACAGTTGTTAAGTTGGTAACATGATTGTTAAGTGAATGTGGTTTCCCCATTGACCATGCTTGTCAAAAGGTGATCACAAAACCCTTGGACACTGCAACCATCATTAATATGAGTCAGTCACCCAGTTTGATCATTTGACCATGGGGATGTTGCAATGGTCCTAAATGTGAAACATGGTCTTAAGTCACTTTTTTTCAATGCCATTGTAACTTCAAACAGTCACTAAATAAACAGGTTGTAAGTCAAGGACTACTTATACATCCACAAATGAACAAAGACCAATCCCCACTTGATTGCCTGTTAATTGAGTCCAACCACCCAACCCCACTCCTTATTTAGCTCTGACCATTAGTTGAGAAGATTCCTGTACACAGGTTTTTAGTAATAAATCAGTTTAATTGAATGTTCCTGTGCGAATCTTTTTTGTCTGTCTGACATTTGTCACTAATTAACATGTGTTGCCTGTACAGCTCACATAAAAGGGCAATGCTATGATTTTTTTAACACATGAAAACATTTACATATGAACAAACACGTACATACCATGGATATCCCTGGTATGTGACCATGCAAGCAAGCTTTAACAGTTTAATAGTAACAGAGTTGGAAGGGACCTTGGAGGTCATCTAGTCCAACCCCCTGCTCATGCAGGAGACCTGTACTAGGGATTCAAACTGCTGAACTGCTGACCTTTCTGATCAACAAGCTCAGTGTCTTAGCCAGTGAGCCACTAGCATGTTCAGAACCCCACCTTTGGAGACGACAGAGGTAGGACATGACACATCTTGTCCATCCAACATATCCATTACTACCACTGATTGAAAACCTTCTTCCCATTTTTCCTTACTGTGAGTGGGAATCCTCTAAGCGTACCAAAATAGTAGTGCAGGAAGCAAAGCTACTTGTGACTCAGTTGTTAGCCACATGAGTCAATCGTGGTTAACTATCGGCACCTATCTTTGTTCCTTGGGTGGAGAAGGTGGAGGACAGCTTTTTCCAGGTGATATGTTCAGTGTTGAATTTTCTCTCCAAAATCATTTCATGGGCAATTAGACAGTGCAACTTTTAAGAAAAGCACAGTCTGCTTTGGTTCCTTGGCCTTCTAACTAGGCGGAAAATAAATATCTCACTACTCTGTTCTTAGTTTAACTGGCCAAGTTCACTTTTCTTTATTTCCTTCCTGTCCATTTGTGGGGTATTGCTGGCACTCTCATAATGCCCCTTGTGTTTCTAGAACTGTCTGGCTCTGCTTGAACCTAAGTGTAGCTGACTGCGCGACTGAGTAGTTGGGTCAATGATTAATGAAACATCCTGCTTCTAAATGAGCGAGTTTTGTGAAACAAGGACAGTGTCTTAGGAAAAGACCTCGCTGTGAGCCTTAAATAAACTTTGCTGTTCAGGCTCAGGGCTGTAACACTTTAACAACACAACTTCTCTTTGTGAAGTCACACATTTTCTAGATTCCAAATTTCTGGGAGCTCCTAGAGATGGCTTCAGAAAAATTACATAGCTAACTACAGTAATAACCAGTGAATATTGATCATGTTGCAAACTATTCTAAATACACTAAAACAGTCACTTCAGATACAAATAATTAAACAATCAGTTTCAGGTTTTTTTTTAAAAAAAATATTTTAAAATAAAAATATATATCTTTAAATCTTATACTGCAGTGG
>JANHFM010007250.1:21480-32175 GCA_032468115.1 Grayia smithii
CTGGCAAACTCTTTATTTTAACTGGAAAAGTTGGGGGTCATCTTATACGCCCAGTCATCTTATACGCCGGAATATACAGTATTCTAATTATGTTTATACTTTTACCTGTTATCTTATATACGCTTGACAAATAAATAAATAAATAAATAAACTTTATAAAGACTTTATTGTCATTAGACAACACACGTTTTCATTGTCTGTTTGACTATGCCTGTATTTGGATGGGATATTTACCCTTTGCATCTTCCAGACATGACTGACTTTCTGTAATAATTCCTACTCTGCAAATTTCTGATCGCTTATATTATTCTGCTTTTTAAATAATCACTTTTTAATGTGAATAAAAGGCACATTATTTGACTATGGATTGTAAAATAACTTTAATGCCAGAGAGCACTGAACAAAGTTTTGAGAAAATATTAACTATGGTAAGTACTTACAAGAAAATAGAAATATATCACTTAATTTAGAACATGGCCTAGTGTGCAAGTTCCATGTCAAGATATAAAAAGTTAAGCTGCAACATTGCAATTATAATGGCTTTTGCTAAAATCTCTTAGGACAAGCATATACTTTCTGGGCCTCAATTAGCACTAAACTAATTAACACATCTCTCTTATATACTTGTGTACAATAGCTCCATTATTTCTTGCCAGTCCCTGGTGTTATGTAAGAGTGATTGAGTAGCTAATTAGTCCATAATTGTATTTAAACATTATATACTTGTTCAAGCTGAGTACTCCTTCCAAAATAAAACTAAATGAAACTGAGTGATATAAGAAATATATTCTCAGTATTAAAGTAATGAAACTTGTCTGTAAAGTATTGATAAAAAATGAATTTTATTAAAAGTAGTGTAGATATATAGAACATGAAGTAATACAAATTACTTGGCCTAATTTAAAATTTATTACATCAATATATGTTACTTTAGTCTGCCTTAAAAATAAATCTCTTATTGTATTAACATATAAAAAATAACACTTCAGGGAGTAGTCACATTTTCTTTTTTAGTTATATAACTGCATCAGGCTAACATATTGCTTTTACATTTGAAATCATATTGGCTTTTTTTGTATTCTTATTCTAGTAAAATTGCCTCTTTACTTCATATATGACAATTTGTATATTTCATTTGATGAGGCTTAGAATGATACATGGTTAATGTGCTACATTAGAACTGGACATGATATATTCTTGATCTTATACCCACCATTTTCAAGAAAAATACCAAGAATCACTTGGAATTCCTGAACCTCATTGATCAAGAACTAGGAGAAAATCAGAAAGAAATCAAAGAAGTTGTTAATGAAGAATTTGAAGAGACTGCCAAGACCAAGAATAAATGATGGAAATTGCCTAGAAGAGAAACCCAAGGCCAAAAAAGACAAAGATCTAGAGAAGGAAATTAACAAAGAATTTCAGAGAGCTATTAGAAATTACAATGACATCTGTAAAGGCATCAAAAATGAAAAGAGACAGGAAAAAACAAGAAAAGCTTTCCAAAGATCTCTGAACTCAGAAAGAGGCTCCAATTTTGAACTGGTACGTAAAAGAACAGCAGTAGACAGATGATAATTGATTAAAAAAGTATCTAAGAAAGATGGAAGGCATATGCTGAAATTCTGTATGGCAGAAGTATTAATATCTAAGCTACCTTAAAAGATATACCCTTTTTACAAGAATCTCTGGTACTAAAATATAAAGTTAGATCAGCACTCCAGTTAGTGCCAAGTCAAAAAGCTACAGGAATAGATAGAATTTCTGCAGAAATATGGCAAGCAACATAAGAATAATATATAACAGCTGTAACTAAAATATATCAGCAAATCTGAGGAATAACATAATTGTCAACTGGTTGGAAAAAGTTAATCTACACACCAGTACCAAGTAAAGAATATTTGACAGAGAGCAAACAAGTGTATAAGTTCACCCAAAGGTGCTTTTTCCTAAAGGCAACTGGATTTTCTTGGGGTTTTTTCTTTGAAAAGTTTTCGCTTCTCATCTAAGAAACTTCTTCAATTTTTCAGAAGACTCTCCACTTAAAGCCTTGAAATAATATGAAGGTTGGTTTTATAGAATTTTCAAATTAAATCAACCTTCAGAGAACCCCATACAGTTCTAGGCTGGTGTAAAATAGCATTCAAATATGTCATTAATTTTACCTTATGGTCTAAGGCACTGTTTTAAACTCATAACTGAATTTCAACTTATAAAGCAGTATTAGTACCACTTTATAAAGCCTTAGTAAGGTTACACCTGGAATACTGCACCCAGTTTTGGTTACCACATTACAAAAAAGATGTTGAGACTTTGGAAAAAGAACAAGTAAGATGATTAAAGGCCTGGAGACAAAAATATATGAAGAACGGTTGCAAGATTTGGGTTTGGCTACTCTAGAGAAAAGAAGGACTGGGGGGACATGATAGCAGTATTCCAGTATTTGAGAGGCTGCCACAAAGAGGAGGGGTCAATTTATTTTCCAAAATACCAGAGGGCAGGACAAGAAATGATGAATGGAAACTAGTCAAAGAGAGAAGCAACCTGGAATTGAGGAGAAACTTCCTAATAGTGAGGACAATTAACCAGTGGAACAGCTTGCCTTCATATGTTTGACATTAGGGGTGTCAAACTGATGGCCTGTGGGCCGGATGCCTGATGTGCTGGCCATGCCCACTCCCAGTTTAGCAAAGGGAAGGAAAGTTACAATACATCACATGATAACATGTCGTTGTGAATTTGACACCCGTTGTGGATACTTCATCACTGTAGGTTTTTAAGAAGAGACTGGACAATCACTTGTCTGAAATGGTGTAGGATCTCCTGCTTGAGCAGGAGGTTGGATTAGAAGACCTCCAAGGTCCCTTGCAGCTCTATTCTGATTCTGATTCTGATCTCCATACTGGCAGGACAATTCTAGGAGTTGAAGTCCGCAACTATTCATGATGAAAATCCTGGCAGCATAATTAAGTTCCCTACTTTTGTACGTATATTGATATTGATACATATAAAGAAAAGGTGATGTTTCTGTCATGCTAATCTGTCCCATTATTTTGCCCCACAGAATCAGTATATAAAAAATGTCACTTGCAAGAGAAGACCAAAAATTTTTCAGAAATTGGTTCAAAATTCCTCCCCAAACAAAAAGCAAATAAAATATGATCGAGGGGAAGTTTATTCAGTTATACCAACATTCTTCACTGCAGAAATTTCCATTTCTTTCCATTTAATGTCTCTGGTCTCAATGCATTGCAGTTCTCCATAGTGACTTTTTTGATGCTTCAATTAACAACCACTCATTCAGCAACCATTCAAAGTTATGACGGCTGCTGACAACTGACACAACAGTTGCAGTGTCCTGTGGTCACCTGATCATTGTTTGCAACCTTCTCTACCAGCTTCCTACAAGCAAAGTCAATGGTCATAAGTCACTTCTTTAAGCCAGTACCACTCTCACTGCTTTTTCTCCTGCGGAGCCCAGCTACAAAGTATGAGCCAGCTGTGCACACTCCTGTCTCAGGCAATAGTCCCCCCACCTTCCGTTGTGTCATGGCAATCATCTGGGTTTTCCACACTTGGCAGCAGCCACCCTCCCACATGACCATGCTTGCGATACACCAGACCAGCCACTTAGTCACTTTCTTGCCAGTTAGTGAACCCGTCAGCCTTGTCACTTCACCACCCATGAACCTTATTTAATAATAGCATTAGGGACTGTCAGAATTGCCATCACTAAGCAATGCAGTTTTATGATGTCACACATTATGAATGCATTGCTTAGCAATGGAAATTCCAGTCCCCATTACTGCTGTTCAATCAGGACTAACTGCAATTTTTTTTCTGGAAAATTTTCTTCCCGTTCTGCTCTCTTGCATCTTTAGTTCTATTTTCCAGGTTTGTGTCTTATTGGACAAGATTTTCAGTTCCTCTTACAATCTTTGGATTAATCAGGAACCCTAGATTAATCTCTACTCTTCTTTATTCAAGAAGTTTCTGAGTTCAACTTTTTATTGTTTTCTTAAAGAATAAATCCCTCGGCTAAATTAGTCTTTCTTTTCAGGGCAGTCTTTAAAGAAGAAGGAACTATTTTAGATCCAGAAAACAAATACAAAATAATTGAATATTTCATCCTTTCTCATAAATTCTTCATGGGTATGCTTTCTTTCATAAGATGTATCAAACACTCGTATGTAAGTGCATGTTCAGTAACTGCAATCTGCAAAATCCTCTGTGTGTTATTGTGATAAGTTATTACTGTGAATAATTTATATTGTGTCACAATGATACAAGCCTGAAAATACATACATATTTAAAAGAAGGTACTCTGCAAATTTAAGTCCTTTGAAGTATCCCTTTTCATCTTTTATCCATATCACATATCACAACATAAATATGAGTGTGCTACATATCTTATTTTGGGTGGAAGGTAGAAAGGGAATTAAGTATTAAAACACTTTGAAGTGTTTTAAGAATGAGTGATTTAACACAACAGATTCTACAACCATCAATTACTAACAAACTAACAAAATATTTTTCTCATATCGCGCCTTTATGTGACAATTTGTGACAATGTGACAAACACAATCTTCATAGCACTCCCAGGATGAAGTCATTCCACTGCTATTTGTCACTGGACACATCAAATTATCTTGAGTTCCACTGTTATGTGCTTTGCTTCCTAGGACAGAACATAAAAGGGCTCATAACAGAAATAGATGCAATCACTTCTCCTTTATAGGAAGCCATTAAATTCAGTTTTAATATAACAACATTAATGTGCACATATACTACACTTAGTCACAAGCAGTCTTACACTAAGTGAATATACATTAAATAAATGCAGAGTATTGGAATTGACTTGAAGCAGTTGGAAAACTACAGATGCCAACAAGCAAGTAGTAGAATGAAAATCAAGGTTAAAAAAAAGTGAGCTCCACAAAACCTTGGGCAATATCACATATATTTATTCCAATATAAACCTAAAATTATGTAAGCTCTTAAATGACAATGTAGTCTCAAAACCAGGAGTGAAATCCAACAGGTTCTGATAGGTTCTGGAGAACTGGTAGCAGAAATTTTGAGTAGTTCAGAGAACCGGCAAATATCACATCTGGCTGGCCCCAGAGTGGGGTGGGGATGGAGATTTTGCAATATCTTTCCCCCAGGAGTGGGGAGAGAATGTGGATTTTGCAGTATCCTTCCCCTGGAATGGGGTGGGAATGGAGATTTTGCAATATCCTTCCCCTGCCACTCCCACCAAGCCACGCCCACAGAACCGGTAGTAAAATAAGTTGGATTTCACCACTGCTCAAAATTTTTGTTAGCCTTTAGATAAAAAGAAACAATCTTCAAGATTATATCCTTGTGCTGTGTAATTGATGAATTACTCCACATTACATCTTCTGCCATCTCTACTGAAGCAAATCATATTAAGTCAATATGTCAGTTGAAAGGGGAGTTCATACTCCTTGATAGGAAAATTCAGTTCAGTTCAGTTCAGTATCTTCAGGAAAGTATCCAGCAATGTGATCCATTATTCAGAAAGAATTCTAGGGTGCTTCTTTTTAATAGCTTTTAGATAGGTCCAAAGTCCACAAAATCTTCAGACAAGATCAACTGACTCAGATCAGACTCAAGAGTCTGGGAGATGAAAAAAAACACAGCATATCATGGTTATAATATTTTTCACTGTGTTCATTGTGTAATTAAAATTCCTATTTGAACAAGCCAAAGCTGTAACCAAGCTCTGGTTTGTGCCGGAGGTGGGATTCACTTACCTTCCCTACCGGTTCGCAAATGTGAGCGAGCAAGCGCCACCTCTGCACATGCGCATGGTTTTTTGTGCATGCACAGTAGTCATGCATTATGTCCAGGCGGGTGGGCGGAGCCTCCCCCAGTTGCCGCTACTGGTTTTTGCGATCCAGAAAGAACCGGCTGAATCCCACCACTGGTTTGTGCAATACAGTTAGCAAGGTACAGATGCAAATCAGTTTGTGGTTAGCTACCTCTAGGAAAGTAAGCAAAGAGCATGTTTTGAATGTCATGCACTAGCTTTACTGCTTTGTTATGGCTTAGTGTGATGTCCAAATGAATTCTTAGACTAAATTGCAACCATAGATAGAGGCAAATACAGCAGAAACCCCATTACTCTGTAATTTTGTCTAGCATGTTTGTGATATGCATCCAAAATACAAAATAATGCAAAATCACTAAATACAGTTTGATATAAGGTTAAATATTTGAACCAGTGTGGGATAAAATAATTTGAAAAACTTGATATTTATATTCCACAATTCTAACTGAATATCCCCTTCCATGAATATTAATATATTCCATGCTCAGTTCTATTATTAGCTTCTAAAATTGCAAGTTATTTTAAAAATTGCAGGCAATATAACCTTCATTTCTTCTCAGACAAAAACAAGCTAAATTATATGTTGGAGATCCAAAATCAGCTTTATCATTTATTTCAAAATCAACTATTGAACATCCCATATTGAATTGACACTTTGCCGGAATAAAAGATTTAAAACCTTTCCTTCAAATTTTCCTATGTGGCAGTTTTCCCAATTTCCAGCACTATTTCCCAGATTAGGGCAAACACTGAGAAACATTTATTCCCTAATAAAACAAAGAGCAACAATTGAAAGGATTTACATTTAAAAATGGTACAGTGGGAAAAACAATATTTTTCATCTTTCTCAGTATTGTGCTCCCAATGCATTTCTAGGAGTCCTGAAGCTGCTTTGCACAGAATTTAAAAAATGATCCAACAATGGAGCTCTACCATCTCATCTTGTTGCATCCAGAACTGCTGATGAAACAAGATTAAGGAAAGGGATCGTGTAGAATTTAATAGTTTAGCCACCCCTTTTATTTTATCCATTATGAGAATAAAAACTATATGAATTATGATACTATTTATAAGACCAGCATTTTGTAGACTAATTATTATCACTGTAATTGGAGATTCTGATGCTTGACCCATCATGAAATTTGGCACAGGGGCAATTCATTGAGCTGATAGTCCTGCCACCTTAAAACAATTGTCTTAACCACCGAGCTTTCAGCTAAGCATGCTATAAGGATTGTTTTATTTCTCCAAACCTTAAAACCCTGAGATGGTTATGTGATCCTGTTAAACAATAAAATTCAGTACCTTTAGATTTGTAGTTACAAATAGTCAGGGGTGGGCTTCAAAAATTTTAGCAAGGGTTCTCTGCCCATTTGCTGGGTGGGCATGGCCATGGTGGCCATGGCCTAGTCAGCCTCCTGCATTGGGTGTTTTTGCCCTCCCCAGGCTCCAGAGGGTTTCCTCAAGCTTCCAGGAGGGTGAAAATGGCCTCCCCAGGCTCCGGAGGTCCTCTGGAGGCTGGAAACAGGCCCATTTTCAGCCTTTCTGAACTTCTGGTAGGCCCGTTTTTCACCCTCCCCGAACCTCCGTGCACACCCTGCATTTACCTGCATCCAAAATGGGCCATGTGGGGACTCCTGGAGAGTGGGGAGGGGCGAGCCAGGAGTGAGATTTGGGGGTTCTCTGAACTGCATAGAATCTTAACTAGAGGTTCTCCTGAACCCCTGTGAACCCCCAGCAGCCCACCCCTGCAAGTAGTCCTCAATTTATGACCATAATTGGGAGTAGATTTCTTATTTTAAGTCATTGCGGTCATAAGTCAAGGTACCCATGTGACCAGATTTGATTTTTACCTTTTTTGTTGTCATTGTTAGGCTATATCATCATAGCTGTAAAAGCGAATCCATGGTTGTTAAGTGAACACAGCAGTTGTTAAGTGATGGTTGCTAAGTCAAGAACTATCTGTATAAGCTACATTGTAAGGACCTGCCCTAAAAGTTATCAGCCACAATAATTAGAAATTTGAGATGAGAAGACTATTGGCAAGTCCTGCAACATGACACCATTCCTCAAATGTCTGAAAAGGGCATCCAACAAAGGTTAAGTTTTATTTTCTGCCATTCCAGAGAACAGAGCACAGAATAATGGATTTAAATTAAAGGAAAATATTAAGAAATATTTTCTTAATATTGGAAAAAATATTAGGAAATATGAATATTAGGAAAAAAATTGTAATAGTAAGAACAATGTGTTGACAAAAATGGAAACAATCAAAGAGGAGATGAGCACCTTTTCACTGGATATGTTAAAACAAAGGGCCGAATTGTTCTTTGCCAGGGAATCCTATATCAGTGGTGGGTTGCTCCCGGTTTGGTCCGGTTCGCGTGATCCGGTAGCGGTGACGTTGTGACGTCACCGAACCGGTTCTCTGCGTCCCGGACCCGGGCCCACCCGCACGGCCAAACTTATCTTTTTTTTGTAAAATCCGTGAAAATAGCATTCTGCACATGCGCAGAGCCCTTTTTTGCATTTTTTTTCTCAAAAAGATTTCCTGTGCATGCGCGGTAGCGTGTTTTAGGCACACACGTGAGCGAAGTGAGCACACGTGTGCAAATCATGCGTGTGTGCACGAAGAGAACCGGTAGTAAAGGTAGGGAGAACCCACCCCTGTCCTATATTAAGACTTTTTGCACAGTGCAAGATTTAAGACATAAATGTCCTCTTTCAGCTCTGTGGTTCTTTGACTCTAAAAATGACTTCATATCATATTAAAAATCTAGTCAAAACACAATATTATACATTTCCACCTCTCCAAAAGAAATGAATATGTCTTTAATGGAAATTATGCTGAAGTTAGCACAGAAGTAATATTTTATACAAATCAGTATTTTCATTTTTCACTTACCTATATTTTGATTTTATTTCTTTTTCTTTTTTTTAAATTATTTGTCTCTGCTACTGGAAAGCAGCCCTTATGACTCTGTCATTAAGTGGCTGTGTTGGTCTGAAATTATCTCCTAAATTTCCATCGCAACCTTCTAGGAGCTCTGCTCCTTTAATATGATTCCTCAGTCCTCGAAACTCTTCTATCTAATAAAACAAGGAAATGGACATTTGACTCCCTCAATTAGTAGTTACACTGTTAAAGATATAGATTTTTTAAAATTCTATTTATTTTTTCTTTCTTTAACATACATCCACCATTTCAATTATTATGACATACAAAGCTTTAAAAAAAACATGTAACCAAGAATACATTTAAACTGAATTAAAATTAACTAAAATAAATTAAAGAAAGTGTTATCAGATACTCTCCATGCAGTAATTCATTTCCCCTCTTCTCACATTAAAATTTACAATTTCTTATCATCTTTTGGAACACTCTAAGGAAGGCTTTTGAGGTATTATAGACTTCACTGTATGAAACTAGTGATCGTTTCAAACAGAAATTGGATTAAAATAGAAATGGAAAAAAATCCATTATGAATTTGGCAATCTGCCAATATTTCAACAGGTTTCCTTTCCTTTGTTTTATGATTACAAGGCTGAAATGAACCAACTACATCAAAGCCACCTGGCTATTCTAACTGAAGACTAAGCTTTGATAACCTATTCTTGTTTAATCGTAACATGAGCCTTGTATTTCACAAGGAGACAACTCTTTTTTTTTTCAAAAAAAAAAGAGAGAGACTACTCAATCGTTGGAAAACCAGGACAAAATTGACTTTTTAAAAACAGAAAAATAAAGAAAGAGTTTATGCGAAGTAGGCTAAACTAACTCTTCCACAGAACAATATAAATCGCTATATGAATATAAAATATAAATATAAATCAGGATATACAATACAAATATAAAACAGGATAAAATCGCTCAGATCCGGACTGGTTTGGACTCCGACTGGGCAGAGTCCAGCAAAGTGATGGAGGCAGGTCTTGTTGATGGCATCTGGACTGAGTTTGACCCTGTTTCTCTGGATGATGTGGACAGGATTATTGGTAGGCTGAGTGCCACCACATGTTTATTGGACCCGTGTCCCTCTTGGCTGGTTTTGGCAGCGCGGGAGGTGACAGGAGATTGGTTCCAGGCTATTGTCAACGCTTCTTTGAGAGAGGGAGTCTTCCCCCTCCTCAAGAAGCTTAGCCTGGACCCAGTCTCATTGAACAACTACCGTCCTGTCTCCAACCTTCGCTTCATTGCGAAGGTTGTTGAGACCGTGGTGGCACATCAGCTTCCGCAATTCCTGGATGAAGCTGATTATCTGGACCTGTACCAATCTGGCTTCAGAACCGGTCACAGCATGGAAACAGCATTGGTCGCTCTGGTGAATGATCTCTGGCGGGCCCGGAACAGGGGTTATTCCTCTGTCCTGGTCCCACTTGACCTCTCAGCGGCTTTTGATACCATCAACCATGGTATCCTACTGCAACGGCTCCGAGGATTGGGGGTGGGAGGCACTGTTCTTCAGTGGTTTTCTTCCTACCTCTCGGGCCGTTCGTTCATGTTGGCGGGGGGACAGAGATCAACCTCTCACTTGTGGGATGTCTCAGGGGTCGGTCCTTTCCCCCCTGCTATTTAACATCTATATGAAGCCACTGGGTGAGATCATTCATAGCTTCGGGGTGAGGTATCATCAGTATGCTGATGATACCCAGCTATACATCTCCATCCCGGACCAACCCAGTGATGCCCTTGCCGTGATATCCCGGTGCCTGGAAACGGTGCGGGTCTAGATGGGGAGGAACAGGCTCAGGCTCAATCCCTCCAAGACTGAGTAGCTGTGGATTTTGTCATCCCGAGTCCATGAGATCCCATTGCTTTTGATGGGGGGGGGAGGCTTTGG